>ML104607.1:454333-479191 GCA_003697995.1 Taxidea taxus jeffersonii | reverse complement strand
GGGGGGGGTGGGAAGCAGGCTCCCCGCTGAGCAGAGAGCCCGTTTCTGGGCTTGATCCCACGACCTTGGGATCATGACCTGAGCCAAAGGCAGAGGCTCTAACCCACTGAGCCACCCAGGTGCCCCCAAAATAAAGATATTTCTGATCCAACCCTGGAAATTCTGATTCTCTAGGTCTAGCTGAAGGCCTAGAAATAGGCATTTTTAATTGGCTTGGGTGTTTCTTCAGGAGCCCATTCTGCAAAACCAGGCTTGCCTGCCATCTCACAGCCACGGGAAGAGCTGAAAGCCCTTTGCAACCAGCCCAGGTCGGAGTCATTCTTGTTATTGTAAAAGGTCTCTTTGGATTAAAAACACTGACTTAAAAAAAAAAATGAAAAAAAAAAAACCACAAAATAAACCCCCCCCCCCCCCAAACAACAACCAAAAAAACCGACACTGACTTGTCCCCGGGGTCGCCAGCTCTCATCCTGGATTCTGGGCCTTGAAACCAACTCATATTATTAGACATTTTCCAAAATGCATCCTTCAAACTCATGCGGGGGGCAGGGGAGGGGGGTGAATGTTGGGGGAGGGCAGGGGAGAAGTCTTTGTATTTTGCATTTTTTGATTTCCCTTTTGTGAGAATACAGTCCCAAAGAGGCCAGGGGTTCTAGGAAGGGGCTAAGATCCTCCAACTTTGGCTTGACTCCCAGTATGATGCTGGCCCAGGAGCGTGGCCTGCTGTCCCAGTTTTCCCGGTCTGGAAAATGGGGAGCGCAAGCTGTGGCCTGTCACACGTGTCATTCGCTGCTAGCACAATTTTTTAAAGCTCACAAATGCTTTGAGGATGAATAAGGTGCTTGGGAAAAGGGCGGTTTCTAAAACCGTGGTGTTTGGCTCCAACACTGACAGAGGGCCAGCGGTGGGAAGGGTGCTGTAGAGAACATGATGCCAGAGACAAGCTGATTTGATTCCAGAGGACGGAAACACCTACAATGCAACATCCAGGCCAGGGACTCCCTGGCAAAGGGCAGTGGCTTCTTAACTGTGAAGCATGGGATGAAGATCCTGATCTGAGTTTGGGGTTGGAGGGGTATTTGGGGGGTGGTTTTGAGAAATGAGGGAAAAGAGTAATGGAAGGAGGGACCCTTGGTGGTGGGGTGGGTGGGCAGAATTAGGGGTCTAGCTGACTTTCACTGACATGAATTTTTTTTTTTAACATTTTATTTATTTATTTGACACATAGAGAGCACAAGCAGGGGGAGCAGCAGAGGGAGAGGGAGAAGCAGGCTCCCTGCTGAGCAGAGAGCCCAATGCAGGGCTTGATCCCAGGACCTTGGGATTGTGACCTGAGCTGAAGGCAGACGCTTAATCCACTGAGCCACCCAGGTGCCCCCATGGACATGAATTTAAGGAGAGTGTTGTCAGCTTGGGCTGTGTTCTCCAGGCCACCTCCTGCTTCCTGGGACAAGCACAGCGCCGTGTTGGGGTTAACCAAGATTTGAATTTTGCCAAGCAAGTACGATGGAGAAAGGACAGATGGGACACTTGATGGCCTGGTGATGGATAGAATACCCCAGAGAGAGAGAGAGGAGCCCCCTTGAAAAGCACATCATGGGAGGAGGAATGTGCTCTCCCAGAGGGGATAGGAGAAAAAGAGGGTGGTCTACCAACTTAACAGTTAAATTTCACTTCCCTTCCCAGGGAGAATAAAGGTTAGAAGGAGTACCAAATGCTTAGGAAACAGCAGGAGCATGGAGGGTACGTCCCCCTTCCCAACCATCCTCCTGGAAGTTGGTGTGGGAAGTGTTACAGGGCCAATGTTATCTGCGTGTGCAGAACACTCTGGGTCCCCTCCGTCAAGGATCCCCTCCTTAATGTTTAACTTATAACCTGTGTGTATGTATGTACTCACCACTAATCTATTAAATACATCATAAAATATAAGTATCAGACATTAACAAAGGACACTAAAGATCAACATAAATAGAAGTTCTAGTATTTTCTTCCTGTACTCCTGTGGATGAGTGTTTTTATTCTGTGTGTGACATGCCCCCTTTTGGAGAACAATCTTCTAGACCATGCTTCTGTGAGAACACTGCGGTTCTTAAAAAGCATATTCTGCTTCAATAGGTCCGGGGTGGGTGTAGGTGACCCAAGACTTTAGCAAGCTCCCTGGGATGCCCATGCTGTTGGTCCAGCAGCCCACTAGGGGGAAGGCTCTAGAGTTCAGGCTAGGTTCCAGCTCCCCTCACTAATGACGGGGAAAACGATGAGGCCCTTTTTGGGGTCAGAGAGGAGCAGAGGGAAAGAAGTAAGGAAAGGGACTCAATGGGTTTTGTCACCAGGAATGTAATCGCATTGAGCTCTCTTTGATTTCAAGTATCTTGGTTCAGTATCTTGGCTCAATAACACAAATTAAACACATTTTACAGATGAGAACCTTGAACTTCGACGAGATTAGATATTTACTTGAGTTTGTACAGCAAAGAGGTGCAGAAAAACAAGTATGAACCCAGGTCTGTTTGCATACTAAAAACAAACACATGTTTACTGTAGAAAAAATGAGAAGGCTACATAGACAAACACTAAACTCCTTTGTATTCCCACCACCAGAAACGAGTGTCATCAACATCTTGCTTTCCTTTTTTATTTGTTACAAGAAGATGAGTCCTTTCCTGTGTGATCCATGGGTCTGAGTTCGAATCTTGGCTGCATTCCTAATAAGTAAGACCTAGGGCAAGTCATCAAACTCTGGGCCTCAGTTTCCCCACCTGTAAAATGGGGATGACAATAGAACTGAGATAGAGTTTTTGTGCGGATCAAATGAGCCTGTAAGATGCCTGATCCCCCCCTCGTTGGTAGATAGAGAGTGCTCTGTAAACATTACCAATTATTATTTTTATTACCACTAAGCCCAGAAAGGAGGGAGACCCACCGACTACAAAAGCTGTTCAGATTTAGATGTAGCTAGATTACAGTAATTGCTAGATTGGCTGTAGGTTCACTGTGGGGGGGAGCAGGGAAGTTTGGAGATCTTTTTTTTTTTTTTAAGATTTTATTTATTTATTTGACAGACAGAGACCACAAGTAGGCAGAGAGGCAGGCAGAGAAAGAGGAGGAAGCAGGCTCCCCATGGAGCAGAGCCCGACGTGGGGCTCGATCTCAGGACCCTGAGACTATGACCTGAGCCGAAGGCAGCGGCTTAATCCACTGAGCCACCCAGGCGCCCCGAAGTTTGGAGATCTTGTGAACGACGCAGCTTACAAGCCCTCCCTGTTGGGGTTCTGCATCAGTACGTTTGGAAAGGGGACAGGAACCTGAATTTATTTTTATTTATTTATTTTGTAAAGATTTTATGTATTTATTTGACACATAGATCAAAAGAAGGCAGAGAGGCAGGCAGAGAGAGAGGAAGGGAAGCAGACTCCCTGCCGAGCAGAGAGCCTGATTCGAGGCTCAATTCCAGGACCCTGGGATCATGACCTGAGCCAAAGGCAGAGGCTTTAACCCACTGAGCCACCCAGGTGCCCCAGGAACCCGAATTTAAAATAAGCCCCCTGAGACAGGTTGTGTGGCCAGTGGCCTGGGGCCCACATGTTGGGCTGCTTGTTTGTATCTCTATATTTCTGTTTAAGTGCGTTCGTGTGGTCTTCCATTGTTTTAGCCTTCTCCCTACAAGCCTGCACAGCAGATTAGAAGTCTAGATGTCAGTGCTTAAATATCACGCCATTATTATTTGGCTATTTGTCTTGGGCAGGTGTCTTGAATCGAGCTGGCCTGAGCCTCTTTCATTTCCGAGCAGCCAAGCTGGGATGCGGTTCGGCTCAGCTCCCAGAGCAGGTTCTCATGGCTTCTCTTCAGCCTCATCTAACCTGGGCTGAAAGGGGCAGCGTCTGCCCCAGCTGCTTTCCAATTCGCTCACAGGCGCGGCCGGCGAGGAGTGCCAGTGTGCCCAGATCCACAAAGGCATCTCACACAGGGTCTGGAACACAGCAGAATGAATGGACTCAGTTGCACAGATTTTTATTTTACAAAACAACCACGGTGTGTCGAACAAAATTAACCCACCATGAACATTTTGTGTTAGAATACAGGTCAGAAAACACTACCCTGCAGGCATTTTTTTGGAAGCCCAAACAGATTAGCATAGGCTCTTTGACTTGGGAAGGAGAAAAATTTAGCTGAAGGAGCCCTAGGGGAGCTGTAATCCAAGCCTGGAATACCACAGAGGCTCCATCAAATGTTGGTTTCTGTCCCTTTTCCTTTTCTATCCAAAGATTCATAGTCTAGGATTCTAAATGGTGACAGACATCTTGAGACAGAGCATTTTTTTTTTTTAATAGATGAGGAAACCAAGGCCCAGAGAGGTTAAGTCACATGTCTGGAGTCACACAGCAAGTAAATGATCTAGTGGGAATTTGGTTTTTGTTTGTTTGTTTGTTTTTCTTTATTTTATTTAAATTCAATTAGCCAACATATAGTACATCATTAGTTTTGGTGCAGTGCTCAATGTTTTAGTAGTTGCGTATAACGGGGAGTTTGAATCTGAGCCAGAGACTGCTTCCTGACTCCAGAGTCTTTTCTCTTTTCATTTAATGGAAGCTTCCAGAGCCATTTGCCTCAAAATTATCTGTAAGGCTTGGGGCACCTGGCTCAGCTGGGGAGCATGTGACTCTTTCTTTTTCATATATGTATTTTTTTAATCAATTAATTAACATAGAGTCTATTTTTAGTTTCAGAGGTAGAGTTCAGTTGCATACAACACCCAGTGGTCATTACATCACCTATCCCCCCCTTAATGACTGTCACACAGTTACCCAATCCCCTCCACCTACCCATAACCCCTCTAGCAACCCTCAGTTTATTTCCCAGAGTTATGAGTCTCTTATGGTTAGTCTCCTTCTCTGATTTCATCTTATTTTATTTTTCCCTCCTTTTCTCTATGTTCATCTGTTTTGTTTTTTAAATACCACATATGAGTGAAATCATATATTGGTCTTTCTCTGATTGACTCATTGTGTTCAGCATAATACCCTCTGGTTCCATCCACGTCATTGCAAGTAGTAAGATTTCATTTTTTGATGACTGTGTAATATTCCATTATACATACATAAACCACATCTTTAGCCATTCGTCTGTTGATGGACATCTGGGCCCTTTCCATATTTTGGCTATTGTGGACATTGCTACGAACATTGCGTGTGACTCTTGATCTTGGGGTTGTAAGTTCGAGCCCATGTTGGATGTAGAGATTACTTAAGAGTAAAATCTAAAAAAAAAAAAAAATCACATCTAAGGTTTGCAAAATGCAAGTCAAGGATCTCACTGAATTGAATCAGACCTTCCTGGAGGGGCAGCTTGCAATCTAAAGTTTCCGTACATCAAGCCTTACTTTGTATTCCGTCAAAAACCAAACCGAACCGAAACAAACCCGAGCATGTAAATCACACGTATGCTGAAGTTCAAACCCCACGGCAAGGCAATGTCTTCTACGGAACTAAGGAGATCCCTAAATTCATCTGATCCCTAAATTCATATCACAGAGGATCAGATTCCAAACCCTACCCAATTGTTACTTTTTTTTTTTTTAATTGTTTTTCAAAGCTGGTGCAGCAAATGCCTCCCTGAAACCCACCATGAGGGTGCCTGGGTGGCTCGGTGGATTAAAGCCTCTGCCTTCGGCTCCCGTCATGATCTCGGGTCCTGGGATCGAGCCCTGCATCAGGCTCTTTGCTCCGAGGGGACCCCGTTTCCTCCTCTCTTTCTCTCTGCCTGCCTCTCTGCCTACTTGTGATCTCTGTCAAATAAAACAATAAAAATAAAAAAAATAATCTTTGAAACCCCCCATGAGTTTCTGGTAGCACTGAGTGAGTGAGGGACTCTGGTTCCAAACCTCCGTTTGGTCCTAATGTCACTCACTATCTGGATGGCAAGTCACCGTCATCCCCCTTCACCAAAGAGCAAAGGGGGGTGACTTTAAGAAGTCAGCCAGAAACAATAGGAACAGGCTCTTGCAAGGGTCCGGACAGCTGGGCCAGATTTCTTAAATTCAGATCCTGGTGTTGTTGCCTATCAGGATGGGTTCTGCAATGGAGCCAGGGGCAGGGATTAGAATATGCATTTTTAAGAGGCGACTGGAAGCTAGAGTCCCTGGTGAGTTAACCATGGAGAAAAGTCTACACCAGAGACACTGTAGGCAAGTGTGCTCAGGATAACAAAGGCCAGTACATGGCGCTCCCCGAGATCCTCAGCAATATGCCTTCACCTGCAGTTTAGCTAACAGCGTGCCTCTGGGGCTTCTGTTGCTATCAAATTTATGCCTTATGAAATGTCAAAAGGGAAGCACTGTTTCTTCAATACACCAAGAAATTTCTTTCTTTCTGTTCTCTCTTTTCTTTCTTTCTTTTTTTTTTTTATTGGTGTAATGCCCTCTTAAAGGATTTTTGCAACCCTGGATAAATTCAAATGGAAAAGAGCTTATAACTTTGCAAGAAAGGGCACTGTTGCCTCTTTCTGCCGCAGTTCTGGGTAGAAGGGGAAACATTCCTTCCACCCTTCTGGTTCTTTGACCGGTCTAATAATTAAATTGACATAAGACAGTTTAACAGGAGAAAAACAAATTTAATTACGTACATCCTGGAGCCCCATAAAAAATGACACCCCAAGACAAGTCTGGCAATTGCAGCTGATATGTTATCCTGAGCTGAGGAATGGGGTAGGGGCCTGGGGCTTCAAAGGCGGTCGTGGGTTGTGGGGGTGGGGGGTGGGGGGAGAGGGTGATTCACAGAACCATAGGAAGAGCAGATGCTTGGTAATTAGATGTTTGCCCCGCCATTCAGACAGGTCACTCCGATAAAAAGTTATCTCTCGCAATAGCTCTCTTTCTGGGCTAGGTCCCCTATCTAAATGCATTTATTTTTTTATTTTTTAAAGGATTTTATTTATTTATTTGACAGACAAAAATCACAAGTAGGCAGAGAGGCAGGCAGAGAGAGAGTGGGGGGGGAAGCAGACTCCCTGCCGAGCAGAGAGCCCAATGCGGGGCTTGATCCCAGGACTCTGGGATCACGACCTGAGCCGAAGGCAGAGGCTTTAACCCACTGAGCCACCCAGGCGCCCCTCTAAATGCTTTTAAAGAAAAGTTTTTTTGAACCTGCGGGGTCTCAATTGCCTTCAGCTCGGAAAAAAAAAATCCACATGCCAAAGTGGTCTATTTTGGGGTCACATAATTGTGCTCCCCCTCCTCTGCAAAGTGGGTGAATTAAGCATCCAGGTGTGTGCCCAGCACTGAGCAGTGTGCACTGAGAGCGGGATCCCAGGTGCCTTCACTTGTAGGAGGAAGGGAATGAATGAATGGCTGTTTATTAAGTCGGGCAGAGCTCTCTTTTCTCTGCATGGTGCCCTGCAGCCTGGCTACAGAGCAAAGCGGAGATAGCCTTAATGACCCTGAACTCAAAATAGTCTCTGAATGTAATCTACCCTTCCCAGGCCACACCTCCTCTAAGAAGCCCACTGGTACTCCTGCAGCCTGATACTTGCTCCCACAGGGAAACAAACACGTTCTGAGCCATTGCCTTTAACCAGAGGCAGTGTGGACATTATCTCATTTATTCCTCCATGCAGCCTTGTAAAGTGGGTATTATTAAACTTATTTTGTAATTGAGGAGATGGAAGCCCAGGAGTTAGAGGAGGTTCTACAGAAATCTCACCCCTTCCATTATTTAGCGGGGTGATGTAGGGCAGGTTGCTTAACTTTTCTGAATTTTATGGCCCCTTCTCTACGATGAAGAGCATACTGTACTTTGCAGATTCCCGAGAATTAGTCACTGCAATTGCGTATAGATAAGGCTCAGCATTGTGCCTGGTATACAGGAGGCACTTAATAAAATTGTGGCCATTGCCATCGTTATGATTAAATCTACTACAGTAGAGAGGGGCAGAGCAGGGATTCGAACCCAGGTCTCGGTGGCTCCAAAATCCGTGCACTTTCCTGGGTGTGCCTCTTGGCTGCATCTATGAAGGTTTACACTGTTAGGTTTTCATACTTGTGTGTTTCTCAGTCCGGTCTCCGAGGACACGGGCAGGCACTAGACTTTGTCTCGTTTGCTGCATTGTCAGCTTCTGGCGTGTGGAAGACACATTAAACACCTCCACGTGGTTTGACCAAAGCCCTCCTGGATTAATGGTAGGTAACTTTCTAGTCCTTTCTCTCTAGGCATTGGCATCAAAGTAGTGAATCTACAAAAATAAATAAATAAATAAATAACAACTATATTGGAAGATTTTTTAGTTATCTCGAATATCTTTAAAAGGATCACAAACTGATTGGAAAACAGAAGTCACGGAAACAAACCAGATTAAATAAGATTAAATATATAACTAAGTGCATTTTGGCAGAAGCCCCTGTCTACACTGACTTTCTTCAGTCTCTGTGGGAAAGACCCCCTGAGCCCAGAAGAAAGTCAAAGCCAAGTGAAACATGGGGCCATTGCCGTAGGTGTGGTGACCTCCTCTTGACCTGTGTTCCCCTTCCCTTATTTGGGAAAAACACCCTCTCCTGAGAAGTTGCAGACAAGGATCTGAGATCCCTCTCCTCCCTGGGGAGACTAGCCTTTGTCTCATAGCCCCTTTGGCTTACAGGGAGGCATCGTGGTGCAGCACTAAAAACCAGGGCTCGGAGACACTAGGCTGGCATCTTTATGACAGCAGGAACACTGTTATTCACTGCTGTACTTCCAGAACCAGGAGCAGTGTCGAATGAGCGAATACATGAATGGATGAAGGTGCCAAGACTGCCTGGGTTTGCATCTGGGACCCCCCTCTTGCTGGCCATATTAGGTTTCCTGTATTCATTTTCCATGATGAGTAACATTACTACAAACTCAGTGGCTTTAAAAGAATGCATTTTCTTAAAATAATAGTTTCGGTGGGCTAGGAATCTACTTCGGGTCTCACTGGGTTGAAATCAGGGTGCCGGCTGGAGCTGCTGTTCTCTGCTGAGTTTTGAGCTCTGCTTCCAAGCTGACGGATCACTGGCAGAATTCATTTCCCTGCGGTAGAACTGAGATCCCTGTTCTGCTCCCGGCTTTTGGCCGTGAAACACTCTCAGCTCCTAAATTCTATCTGCAGTTGGTTAGCACATAATTTGCTCTAGGCAGCTCATGACATAACTCTTTTTTACTTTCTTGCAGGCCAGCAGAAGCATCTCTCTCTCATCTCTTTAGTTTGTAACTGCAGGAGCCAGTAAGAGCACACCTGATTAGGTCAGGCCCACCCAAGATGATCTCCCTTTTGAAGAACTCAACTGATTTTTTTCTTTTTAAGATTTTATTTACTTATTTGAGAGAGAGAGAGAGATAGCGAGCGAGAGAGAGAGAGCACCAGCGGGGAAGGAGCAGAGGGAGAAGCAGACTCCCTACTGAGCAGGGAGCCCTATGCGGAGCTTGATCCCAAGACCCAGGGATCATGAGCTGAGCCAAAGGCAGATAGATGCTTAACCGACTGAGCCACCGAGATGCCGAGGAACTCAACTCATTAAGAACCTTAATCATATCTACGAAAATCGACCTTACCATATAATATAACACAACCACAGGAGTGACATCCCATCATAACTATGGGTCTTGGCCACAATCCAGGACAGGGGATTCTACAAAAACATGGGTCCTGAAGGGTCACTTCAGAATTCTACCCACTGCAGTTCTTCAGCTGCCGAAGGAGCATAATAATAGTATCTACTTTGTAATATTGTTACGAGGATTATAGGATATGATACAGATTAAATACCTCTCATGGAAAACATGCTCAATAAATGTAGGCGATTATTTCTATTGTCCTCAGAGTCACATGTGAGTCTCCAGGGCATGCCCAGAATATTCCCCACACTCTGTCCTTTGGGATGAGTTGGATTCAGACAGCCAAGAGCAACTTCATTCAAGTAGGTCCTTTCACAACTGCACCGTGTCCGCAACTTCCTCCTTCCAGACGGAAGAGCGCAAACACGTTCTTGAGTGGTCTGGGGTATACCTGGAGGAAGGAACAATCACTCTTAAAATTTCTTAGAACTCTTACGTTGAGCTTTATAATTAAAAAAAAAAAAAAAGTAGTGTGGATTTGGCCTTCAACTCCAAAACATGTGTTTGCTTTAATGAGATTGGAAACATCTCTGTGCAACATGAATGCTCCAAGAAGATGCACCAATTTATCCTGCTGCTTCTTGACTCCTCTAAAACATCAGTGGGTCTGAATATCCCTGTCAAACCCCAAGGCAGCAGTCTCCCCAACTTTTTATCTCCTTGATCATGTACCACAACCCAGAGATTTGTTTGAGCCTAGCCTTTAATGTAGGTATCGTTATTGCTAAACCACATGCATGTACTATAGTGTAATACACTCAATCCATAAGGAACATATCAAAAATAAAAATTTAGAAAAGATGAGATGAAGAAAAAACATGAATATTTTCTGCTAGCCACCCCCTGCGCCCCCAGTTTCCTACCCCTGCCCCATGTCCTCCCGGAGGCGCCTTGATGGGGGACAAAGCAAGTAGGGACTATAGCTTTCCCAGCACAAGAAGCCAGATCTTTGGGAAAAGGAGCAAAGGAATAGCAAAACCTTTCTTCTCTCTTGTTCTCTCTTTTTCCTTTTGCTCTTACTCTGATTTTTCTTAATGATTTTTTTTTATTTTTTTTTTTTTTTTTTTTGCTTTGCAGGGCAAAAAGGGACCAGAGCCAAGACAGGGTTGGAATCCATGCTGCTATGGGTCAGCTTCTGTGCTAGGCACTTTCTGATCCACGATCCCTTTCAATCAGTGCAGCACACTTGCTGGGTAGCTGGTAAAGTCTGGGGGATGGAGGCCGCAGGAGTGATTAAACTGAGCCCAGCTCTACACAGCCGAGTTTGGATATTAACTTCCCACGTAATCCCATTGCCTGAGTTTTAACCACTTTGTAATTTCTGGAGAGATTTTGTTTTATATCTCAATGCTGTTAAGGAAGGGGTTGCATATACGGGTGGGAAGTTAGGATTGAGTGGTGTAAGTGAGCATAACCCTTCAAGAACATTGTGGAGCTAGTACTCTCGGAGACACTCTGCTCTGGCCCGCTACAGTTTGTGGATTGAAATTGAACCAGAAGGCTCTCTTGCCAAAAATATCTTCAGAAATCACCAAGGCCATGGGTCAGCAAACTACACTGTGCAGCCCAAACCAAGCCAGCACCTGTCTTTGCAAATAAAATTTGGTCGGGACATATTCATGTTCATTTATTTACCTATAGTCTCTGACTGCTTCCATGCTACAAAAGCTGAGCTGAGTCATTTGGACAGAGACCAGGTGGCCCTCAAAGGCTGAAATATTTTACTGTTTGGCTCTTTACAGGAAAAGTTGACTGACCCCTGTCTAGTTCAGAGACCTTCAAGCTATTTTGATCGTGTATTCCTCTGGTGAAAAAACAAAAAACAAAAAGCCCACATCCTTTGAACTACATAGGTAGATGTATTTATAAAATATTTAAAAGTACTGGGTGCCTGGGTGGCTCAGTCGTTAGGTGTCTGCCTTCAGCGCAGGTCATGATCCCAGGGTCCTGGGTTCGAGCGAGCCCTGTGTTGGGCTCCTGGCTCAGCGGGGAGCCTGCCACTCCCTTTTCCCCTCCCCCTGCTTGTGTTCCCTCTCTCATTCTCTCTCTCTCTCTGGCAAATAAACAAATAAAATCTTTAAAAAAAATAAAAAGTACTACCATTCGAATCTACTTTTCATCACAAAACACCCAAAATAGAAATTTAAAATAAGTTGAAAATAAAGTAAATTCTAGCACTTTTTTCCAACACCCCTATGGATCATCGTGACCCTTCTTTGGTCTAGAGGTTTAGAGACCGATCTAGATAATGATTTTTAGACTTGATGCCTACAAGGAAGCCATTGTGGGTTCCATAAATAATGAAAGAATTCTGTCCAACAGTATGGATTTGAAATTCAGGGAAACCCTAAATCCCTCTCACTTATATCCTCCATTATATCACATATGTGGGACAGATTTCATTCAAAAAGAGAATGAAATTCTCTTCATGCTTAAGAATAGTTTATAAAGGGACCAGACTCCCGTTTCTAGGCACAGTGGGATAACTGGAACCCCAGCTGCTCTCCCGCCGTAAGCTACGGGAAGACAGGATATTGTCCAGACATTGGATGGCTGGCAGTGTGCAACCACGTCCTCTTGATAGAAGCCAAGCCAAGCTGAGCTCCCTTCCTTTGTCCCTGCTCTCTGCCTGGGGACACTATCCTGACACCACTGCCTGGTGACCCTGCTGAGATGAAGAAACAGCGATGGGGGTTTGCGGAGGCTGCGGTGGTAGCGATCAGGGAAGTGTGGAGACAAAGAGGCCAGTCCAGTCTCTTTGGGTGGCTTTTCTAATATTCTGATCCCCACATGTGGACTTTCACTTGGTGAGAATGGTAAAGCCCAGTGACCTGTTGATGTTCAAACTCTGCCACCACCACCACTTACTCGCTGTGTGACTTGGGCAGGTTTAACCTTGCTGTGCCTCAGTTTCCTTACTTAAGAAATGGGCATAATACTAGGCCTTACCTTCACGGGGTTGTTTGGACAGTTAAATGAGTTCCTATATATAACCCATGTAGAAGAGCATCGTTAACTCATCGCGGTGCTGTTTACACTTTAGTCTAAATTATTCAGTGCAGTTTTCCATGAGGAATCTTTGTTGGACAGGATCAGTTGCTACTCCCTTGATGGGTCAGCAGTCTTGGTTGCAAGGAACAGGAAGCAAACTCAGGCTGGCTTAGGCAAAAATGGGAGTTTCAGGGTAGGTCTAGCTTCGGATCTCATCTAATATCTAACATTTAACATCTTGCATCTCTTACTTGCAAAGGTGAAGTAATAACCCTAGAAAAAACGCAGCCTCACACAGAGATTTTGTAAGGATTTAATATATGTGCTGCCGAAGTGAGCACTGTAAGGATTTAAAAATGGGATGGCTCTCTGTTTTCTTAGGCCTCGTTGGTTGCTGCCTTGTTGTCAGGCATATCTGGAAACATTATTTTATTTAAAAGATTTTATTTATTTATTTGACAGAGAGAGTGAGCACAGGCAGAGAGAGTGGCAGGCAGAGGCAGAGGGAGAAGCAGGCTCCCTGCTAAGCAAGGAACCTGATGTGGGACTCGATCCCAGGACGCTGGGATCATGACCTGAGCCGAAGGCAGCTGCTTAACCAACTGAGCCACCCAGGCATCCCACATTATTTTATTTATTTATGTATTTATGTATAAAAGAAGTTTGGTTGGAAACATGATTTTTAAAAAAAGAGTTATTTATTTATTTATTTATTTATTTATTTATTTATCAGAGAGAGAGAAAGAGCACACTCGCACAAGCAGGCGGAGAGGCAGGCAGAGGCGGAGAGAGAAGCAGGCTCCCTGCCGAGCAAGGAGCCGGATGCCGGACTTGATCCCAGGACCCTGTGATCCTGACCTGAGCCAAAGGCAGCGGCTTAACTGACTGAGCCACCCAGGCATCCCGAAGAGTGATTTTTTTTTAAAGGATTTTATTTATTTCAGAGAGAGAGAGAGAGAGAAGGAAGAAGCACAAGCATGAGCAGGGCGAGGGGCAGAGGGAGAAGCAGGCTCCCCGCTGAGCAGAGAGCCCGATGTGCAGCTAGATCCCAGGACCCTGGGATCATGATCTGAGCCGAAAGCTGACACTTAACGACTGAGCCATCCAGGCATCCCCAGGCATATCTAGAAGCTTTAGAAAAATCTTCTAATATTCATTTGGTCAGTCAACAAATAGTTACAAAGCAACAATATATTCCCCTCTTTTTTGGGGTAGAGCAGACAAGGCACAAAGATAGCAGACTTTTTGCTTTTTGCTCTGGCTCATGGGGTTTATATGGTAGGGCAGGTCAAGAGGAGAGAAACCACCAACAAAGCATGTGAGCTAATAACAGAATATGTAAAAGTGAGATGTGAACTGTGAAGGAGAACAAAACAGGCATCGGGGTTGATGAAAGCTATGTTTTATTCCCCATGGGAGTGTATATATGTGAGTCACTCACGGAATAGGGTGGGTAAGAGGTTACTGTGTAGACTGGAAACCAGCTTAACATTCAGAAACTGATGGCAGCTGCCCTTCTCTTGGGGGGACACACTTGCCAAGCAGGAGGGTGACAGTTCTTGGACTTTTAGGATTTTCACAACTGCCCTTGACAATGACATCTCTGTGGTTGCAAGTGACCCTCAGCCCTTCCAGTTAATGATGTGGTAAGGCAAAGGGGTGCCTGCAGGGAGGCCATGGGGGGTCCAGGAGAGAGGTTGTGAGCCTGATGCACACATGAGACCACACCCAGTATGATGCTGGAGGGAACCAGCCCACATGACATGCAGGGAAGGATGGGAGGAACGGGTCCTCACTTTCGTCCACAACCCAAGGCTAGACCTTGCATGCTCTGAGAGCTGTTGCATGAAGATGTGAGTGAGCTTGATGGGCTGGGGCTGTCAGGAAGGTCAGAGCGGTGCCCGTACTTGTTCGGGCTGGGGCAGGAAGCCAGACAGAAAGAAGGCGGCTCACGGGACACTGGTCTACATGGAGTCCTGACCCCAATCTGTCATTGTCCCTGTGTGAGCACGAGGGGTGGCTGCCAAGTCGGGGTCTGAGCGAACCTCCCTGCTTTGTCCTTCACTGCTGAAAACATGAACAGGAGATGGAGAGTGGGGACCTGCCTCACAAGAGGAGGCTGGTGGGTGGAATCACTTTGGCATCCAGCAGAAGTGGATTCAATCCTGTCTAGCTTACGAGTTACTGAACCCGAATCTCTTTTCCTGTTTCCTGGGAACAATATGACTTGTCCTGCAGGCAGTTGTGAGGAAATTGAGTGATTTTCTATATATAAAATCAGACACAGTATAGACCAATGCACATCTATGCATTGCAAAGACCATAAGGGTAAATCATAACAATGGCATCATTACTATTAAACTTTGTGGTGCTAACCAAGGAAGGTGTTTATGTCTTCTCCCTGGATACCCTTGTCACACCCAGACCATCGCCAATACCTCCCAAGACCCCAGTGAGTCCTCTCCCATCTCACATCCCTCCCCTTCTGGAGTCTGTGCCATCCCTCATCCCCATTACTTCCTGAATTTTACTTTTTTAATTCCTTGCAAGCAAACATCTTAATTTCTCATATGTTTGTTAAGAAGATGGAATGAAGCTTGTCTGTGGACCGTGCAATGCAGGTGCTCATTATTACAACTGCCTTGTTATTAAATTTGCAATTGTTATATTGCTACAGACTAGATTAGACACCCACTTGCTGCATTTTTTTTTTTTTTGCAGCAAAATGCCCCAATTTCTATAGTCAAGTACATTTTTATTTTCCTGCTCCATGTTCATTGTTAGGTCAACAACTCCCATAAATTTCATCTACTCTGTTCTGGGCTCAGAAACCAGATAACTCGAATTCCTTAAAATTGTGAACTGGTTCTCAGTTTGGCCAAGGGTGTCCCGCCTTGGAGGAGAGACCATGAACTTGACTGCTTGCCTCTGAAGGCACTTGCTTTCATGTTCTAGAGGGCTTTTGTTTATTCCTCACATTTGGACTGTGTGCTGAGGAGCAGTGGTTCCCAACATTGAATCATTACTACATTTTTACTCCATTTGCTCATGCAACAAACCCTTATTGTGTGCCAGATAGGTTCCGGCTGGAAACAGAGAGTTTTAAAATACCATTTTCCCTCCAAAGAGCTCCTGCTTCTGTGGGCAAAGGGAGTACCTGGACACTTATGTCACAGAGCACTGTGCTGTGAGCAAGGTGCCCAGATGCTCGAGGACAAGAGGAAGAACCCAGGGCTGAGAGGTCAGGGGATGTTTCCCAGAAGTGCCTCCCGAGCTGGGTTCTGAAGGTAGAGTAGGAGCTGGTTAGGCCAAGATGGCTGGGAAGGGCATATGGGGCAGAGAACAGGGGGCACCTGCCCTAGCCTTCTTCACCTTTATACAGGATGCTGGAAATTTTGGAATCCTCCTTGGCACCACTGCTGCCTTCCTAGCTTATCAACCCCACTTATGTCTAGGTACCCCAGCGCTTGAGTTGCTCTCAGGCCTTCTCCTTTCCACATCTATAGCAATAATTCTAGCCCAGTCAGTCCCCTACCTAGACTTCTGGAATCATCTCAATGTTCTGCTCAAGTCCATGCAGCAATCTGAGCGCTCTCCTGCTTAAACCCTTCAAGGGCTTCCTGTAGTCCTCCACCCCAAATTCTAGCATCTGTTCCATCACCTTTGAGACCCCATATAGACCACCACTACCTACTCCCCACATGTGTCTCCTGTCCCTCTCCCCTTGCTCACTCACAGCAGCCATGTGGGCCATTGCCTCTGGCTTTTTTCAAGATTTTCTCTTTGTCTTTGGTTTCCTAGCATGCCAGTAGTTTTCAAGCCCTCCAAACATTCCAGCTCGTTCCTCGTTAGGATCTTTGCACATGCTACCTTCTCTGTTCCCCGTTGCTGTCTGGGCAATGCACATGTACCTTTCAGGTCTCAGCTTTACTGCGATATCCTTGGAGAAGTCTTCTCCGATTCTCCAGTATTTAAAAACTTTGTCTCTTAACCTATTTTCCCCCCTTTCTAGAATTATCAGATTTGTAAATCCAGCATCTACATGGTATTTGTTTATGTCTTCCACCACACTCCAAGAAGCTCCAAGAAGGCAAGTATACCCCTCTCACCCCTCTCTACTATCTGTGACAGTGTGCGACACACAGTACGTCTCAGTATGTACAAGATGAGTGAATGTATAAAAGGGATGGATTCTCCTCTGGGAAATACGTAGGTCTGACAATAGCCAGGGAAGTCTTGGGCATTAGTTTTCTATTGATGCATAACAAATGACCACAAATGCAGCAGATTCAAACAACATAAATTCATTATTTCACAGTTTTTGTGGCTCAGATGGATCCTCTGTCTCACTGGGCTGCCATTAAGGCACAGGCCACACTGTGCTTCTCAGCTGGAGCTTGGGGTACTCTTCTGAGCTCATTTTGGCTGTTGGCAGAATTTACTGACTTGTGATTGTGGACTGAGGCTCTAGCTACTAGCCACTGCCTTTCTCCAAGGCAGCTTTGCTTCCTTCTTGACACTAGAAGGATAATCTCTTTGAGTATCACTTTTCTTCCTCTAACTTTAGAACAGTTTCAGATTTATGGAAAAGTTACAAGATAGGACAGAGAGTTCCCATATATCCCACACATACTTTCTCCTATCATAAACATCTTACATGAGTATGGCATATTTATCACAATTAATGAACCAATAACAAACTGTTAATATTAACTAAAATTCGTATTTTATTCAGATTTCCTCATGTTCTTCCTAACATTATTTTCTGTTCCAAGAACACTCTCAGGATCTCCCATTCCATTTATAGTTTGTAATCCATGTTTATAAGCAATCTAAGTCTGGTTTCAAAAAACACAACACTGGGAGGTCTGGGTGGCTCAGTGGGTTGAGCCGCTGCCTTTGGCTCAGGTCATGATCCCAGCGTCCTGGGATCGAGTCCCACATCGGGCTCCTTGCTCGGCAGGAAGCCTGCTTCTCTCTCTGCCTCTGCCTGCCTCTCTGCCTACTTGTGTGCTCTCTCTCTCTCCTTCTCTCTGACAAATAAATAAAAAAACAAAAACAAAAACAAACAAACAAAAAAACCAACACTGCTTCATGGCTTATACAGGTGTCTTGCTCAAAACAGAGAATTCCTTATTCTTCCCTCCATCCATGGCAATATTGCTGTTATTTACTTCGCTTATCTATCTGATACAATCATCTGGTACACTATTGCTTTAAACAATAAGGTATATTCTAGGTCAATTAAGAATTAAAAAAATATTTTATTTTACCTTCATGTATTTCTTCTACCACATCCTTCCTTTCTTTACATAAATGCAAGTTTCAGGCCCATATAATTTTCCTTTAGCCTGAAGACCTTTTTTTTTTTTTTTTTTTTTTTTTAACATTCCTTGCAATATAGGTCTGTTGGTAATAAACCCCTCCAATTTTGCTTGTCTGGGAGTTTTTCTGTTTCCTTCCCTTTGAAGAATTGTGCTGTATATAGATTTCTAGGTTGATAGGGTTTTTCCTTTCAAAACTTTAAATATTTTACTCCATTCACTTCTCTCTTGTACAGTTTCTGATACAAAGTGCCCTGTGGTTCTGGGGGCCCTGAGTGGCTCAGTTGGTTGGGTGTCCAACTCTTGATCTGGGTCAGGTCATGATCTTGGGGTCGTGAGATCAAACCCCATGTCAGGGTCCACACTCAGTGGGGAGTCTGCTTAAGATTCTCTCCCTCTGCCCCTTCCCAGCTCTCTCTCTCTCTCTCAAATAAATAAATATATATTTAAACAAAACAAAACAGGAAAAAAAAATCAAAGTTCCCTGTGGTTCTTACCATTGTTCTTCTATGACTAAGATAATTTTTCTTGTAGCTTTTTTTTTTTTTAAGATTTTTCTCTTTGTGGGCGCCTGGGTGGCTCAGTGGTTAAGCATCTGCCTTCGGCTCAGATCATGATCCTAGGGTCCTGGAATTGAGTCCTGCACCAGGCTCCTTGCTCAGCGGGAAGCCTGCTTCTCCCTCTCCCACTCTTCCTGCTTGTGTTCCCTCTCTTGCAGTCTCCCCCTCTTTGTGTCAAATAAATCAACAAAATCTTTGAGAAAATATTTTTCTCTTTGTCTTTGGTTTTCTACAGTTTGAATATGAATGTCTTGATATTTTTGGTTTTGTTTTTCTTTATCCTCATTGGTGTTCTCTGGATCCATGATTTGGTGTTGTCATTGATTTTGGAAAATTCAAATATTTCTTTTGCTTCATTTTCTTTTCTGACAGTGTTTCATTTATGTGTATGTTATCACTTTTGATGTTGTCCCACAGTTTTTGGATGCTCTATCATGTTTTTTTTTCCCCCATTTGCTATTTTCCCTTTGAATTTTCTTTTTGGGATATTTCTGTTGACTTATCTTCAGGCTCACTGGATCTTTTCTTGGCTGTGCCAACTCAATTAACAAGCCCACTGAAGACATCCTTCATATCTGTTGCTATATTTTGATTTTTAGCACTCACTTGATGGTTTCCTGGAGTTTCCACCTCTTGCTTAAATGACCTATATGCTCCTGAATACCTATCTGTTCTTTTTCCACTAGATCTCTTAATATATTAATTATAGCTATTTTAAATTCTCTGTCAGATAATTCTGACATCTGTGTCACATCTGAGTCTGGTTCTGATGATTACTTTGTCTCTTCAAAATGCTTTTCTTGCCTTTTGACTAACCTTGTAATTTTTTGTTGAAAGCCAGACATATTATATCAGGTAATAGGAGATCAAGTAAATACGCCTTTAGTGGAAGGACTTATGTTAATCTGTCTAGAAGATGTCCTGGTTTAATATTTGCTGTAGCTACATGTGCAGAGGCTTCTCATTCCTCAATGTCCTTATTTATGTCTCTCTTTCTGACTTTGGTTTTCCCTCAATACCCTCCCCAGAGAGAGTCTGTAATTTGCTGCTGTTTTAGCCAAAATCCACTATTGTTTTATGGGATCCCCATTGGAGTGATGGAAAGGTATGAGGAATGGGGAAGATTCTAAATCTTCCAAGTAATTCTCAGTCTTTTTGGGGGGTTGTGCCCTGGGGCTGTGACCTTTGCAAGCATTTCTCTTTCCCTATCTCCTCCCTCCTTCCCTGGCAGCTATGGTGTTTTCTATCTGCTTCCTTGAAGGCCTTATCCTTGCTGACTATCTTTTTTCTCCCCATAGGTGAGCTGGGAATGTTGAAGCAGGTTGGAGAGGGAAGCATTCCCTTGTTTCAGCTGGATGGCTCTGGCAAAGCTCTTCTGAAGGGTAGGCTTTTGTAATGGAGAAGGCTTCTGGTGTATTTCCAAATGACTAATCATACCCTCTTGCTGGCAGAGTCAAGAAGGGATCTTTCTTGGACCTTCGGCATGTGAACCTGGGAGTGTTCCTGGAGGTAAAGTTCACAAAAGTCTGGGTCCTCCTAAGACTGTGGCTCCCAGGAGTTTCTCACTCTCAGGCAAGTCCACACTGAGCCTTCAACAATCTGACAAAATCACCTTCTGAGAATTCCTACCAGTTTATGACCCCAGAGGTTTCGGCTCCAGGTAAGCAGATCTCACCTGTGTCTCTCTGGACAGGACGATCTCCCTGGATTTTCAGGTATCAGTTTCTCTTACATCTTCAGTTATCTCATGGGTCCAAAAAATTGATTGATTTTTCATGTTGTCTAACTTTTTTCTTGGTTTAAGGATGGAAATGGAAACGACAATTTCCAAGCTCTTTACACGTCCAAGTTGAAACTAGTAGTCCTGTATTGACTTTTTTTTTTTTTAAGAGTGCACTTAATTATGTCAAGAGGACTCAAGATAAACGTCCTTTTGATTAATCTAATCCCGGGAGAGAAATTTCATGTGTTCATAGGTACCCCCACCCTCAAGAGGAGACTACATACAGTACATACACCAAGGGGTGGGAATACACCAAGCGTTAGGAATCTTGAGGGTCAGGGGCACCTGGGTGGCTCAGTGGGTTAAAGCCTCTGCCTTTGGCTCGGGTCATGATCCTGGGGTCCTAGGATCAAGTCCCACATTGGGCTTTCTGCTCAGCAGGGAGCCTGCTTCCTCCCCTCTCTCTCTCTCTGCCTGCCTCTCCACCTACTTGTGATCTCTATCTGTCAAATAAGTAAATAAAATCTTAAAAAAAAAGGAATCTTGTGGGCCATATTAAAATTCTACCGACTACAACTTGCCAGAGCAGGTGACATTTGAACTAAGTTTTTAAAAAAAAAATGGAATGAACTGAACTAGAAGGTGGGAAGAGCATTCAAGGCAGAAGGGACAGCACATACAAAGAAAGAGAAGGAAGGCATATGAAAAATGCTACCAAGATCCAGATGCTTTCCAAACTCATCAAATTGTACACATTGAATATGTGCAGATTTTTGTATATCAGTTGTACCTCAATAAAGCTAAAAAAAAAATCCAAACGCTGACTTCCTTCACTTCAGGATTGTGTCTTGAGGTGTTTGATTGGAGAAATTTCCTTAGGAGCTCACTTTGAGGACATAGATAGCTAGTCATCAAGAGTTAAAAATGAATTCTCTCTGTCAACCAAGAGAATTTCAGATTATTAGTTTTGAACATCAGAACATGTAGGTCACCTGAGGCTCCCAGTGAGCACTCACCTCCTAGTCATGGTAGTTGGGTTAAAGGATACGGTTCTTTCCTTCCAGAAATATTGCCAGTTTGGTTCTAATGAACCAAGCTTTAATGAACAAGGTCTTTTCAAAGAAATGCTGTGTCTCTTCAAGTAAGTCTTGTTAAACAAACCTTCTTATTTTTTTCCCTTCGAACAGAAGTTAAAATAACGACAACGAAACCACCCTGCACCTCCCCTGGTTTAGTCCAGGGGGAAAAAAGTTGGGATAATTATAGGTCATTTCCCATTTGTAATTATATAAATGTCGTTCTTCGCCTGCACTGTCATGTTACTGGACATTTTTATTGAAGATGTTTACATTCTTGCAACACATTTGGAACAAATGAAGCAGCCGCTCTGCAGGGAAATGGCATTGACGGTTGCCATGGGAACTGTGTGAAGTCACAGAAAGTAGATTATCTCATAATGCATTACCCGGTGTCACAAACAGGCAGCCTGACTGGAGAACAAACCACCAATTAGTAGGCGACAATTCGGGACCAGAGAATAGAAAAAAAATAGAGGCTGCCTCTGAAAGGTTATGTTCAAGCTAATTTATTGGTTACTTTGCTCTACTCAAACCAATTATTCTGATTGCTTTCCATCCATAGAAATCTATTTCAACCAGTCCAACTTCTATATAAGGAAAATCCAGAAAAACGGAATTTGACATTTTAGTGAAATGTTTAGGATTTGTTATTTTTTTTAAACCTTTTTGCTCAGTCAGTGAGATTTTTAAATTAAATTTTTTGTCTTATTTCTGGAAGTCTTTGGGAGGCAGTAAGCTTAGTGATTAAGGGTGTAGGTCCTAGTATCAAACAACTTGGGTGTAAATTCTGGTTTTGCCTCATTAGCTCTGTGGCCTCAGTTTCCTTATCTCTAAGATGGGAACAAAAGTAGCATCTACCTCTGCAGTAAGTTTCCATCTCATGAGCTCAGCATCACGCCTGCTCACATTACACATTCACTGTGTGTTTAGGAGTGTTTATCTCAGGGCATCTGTGTGGCTCAGTCAGTTAAACATCTGCTCTCAGCTCAGATCATGATCCGTGGGGTCCTGAGATTGAGTCTCGCATTGGGCTCCCTGCTTAGCAGGGAGCCTACTTCTCCCTCTTTTGCTCCCCCTGCTTGTGCTCTCTCTCTCTGTCAAATAAATAAAATCTTCTAAAAAAATTTTTAAAAAGAGAGAGAAGGAGTGTATATCTGATGAAGGAACTCATGTTCTCTTGCAAAGAAGTAAAGAATTAAAAAAAGCACTCATCTTGCAAAGACAACCCAAAAAAAGGAGGGAAAAATCTATGCTTACTGCAAAGTCTAGCTTGGATTAACATCAAAATCACCTAGGAAGTTTCATCCAACCACGGAATATAGGGCCCTACCCTAGACCTACAGACTCAGAATCTCCCAACATGAGGCTCAGGCATGTGCATTTTAAATGCTCTCCCTACAAGAGTCTGATTCATGTTAGCAAGGCGAATAATCACTTGTCATGCTCATAAGAGTCATTTTGTTGTGCTCATAGAAATGCGTTTTCTAAATCCATTTTCTGAGTTTGATCAGCACATGAGGGATGCTGCTACAGTAGTGAAAATTTAATGTACACTTTGGGGTTCTGGGGTAGGCAATATGAAAACCACACTCAGACAGATGCTGCTCTCAAAAGTCCCCCCAGGTCCCTTCCTCTCTCAAACCTCACTTCCCTACCTGGAAGGAGGGGCTCTTAGAAGGTCCCCAGCCGAGGGGTGCTACGGTGGTGCAGTTGGTTGAGTGTCCAACTCTTGGTTTCCACTGGGGTTGTGATCTCAGGGCTGTGGGACTGAGCCCCACGTTGGGCTTTGTACTCAGCATGGAGTCTGCTTGGGTTTCTCTCTTCCTCTCCCTCTGCCGCTCTCACTCATGCTCCCCCCTTTTCTAAAATAAATAAATCTAAAAAAAACCCCAAAACGACCCCAGCCACTTATGAGGATGGAGGAGGGTTTTCCATGAAAGACACAAAGAGGCAAAAGCCTCCCTTCTTCCATGGGCAAGCTGCTGTCCTCTGTCCCTCCGGTGACCCAGACTGCTTCCTGCTGGGGTGCCCGCCTTCCCTCACCTCCAGATGCCTCGTAAGGCCAAACAGAAACTGGATGGGGGCACCCTGGGACAGAAGCCTCCCATGAGTGGCTTGGGGCACTCCTGCTCTAGGCAAGGAAGGAAACATAGCACTTGTCCCTACAGGTCCCCTGGTTACTGGAACTCAGAGAGTCTAGGAAGTGTTGTGCTGGTTTCATAACTCCCTCTCAAAAATAACAAAAAGAAAAAAAAAGAAAGAAAGAAAAAGAAAAAAGCCCGGACTTGTAACACAGACTGGGAAAAGATGGGCATGATTTCCTCTTGTGGGTCCTCCAAGCCAGCTCCAGTACATATCTGGACCCAGTCAAAGAACTAGGTTGTGGAGTCAGAGGAAAAAAAAGACAAAGGGCTTTGTCTCAGCTAGGTCTGGCCTTGGCCTGAAGCTACAGGGACAAAGGAGGGTCTTCCTGACTGATCTGTGGCCCAGCTCATATCACCAGGGCAGAAGATTCCTCTGACCTCAGAAGGCACATCACTTTCTTTTCATGTGCCCCCCTCAGTAGGTTGCTAGCTGCTGCCTGAAGAGGATTCTGAGGTCTATCCTGATTTAGCAGGAGTGGTTACTGCAATCAGTTAGTGAGATCTGAAATGGACACAGAAGAGAGGAGTGAAGGCACATGTGTTTGCCTTCTGTGATGGGAATTCCATTCATTTGTTCAGAAGATATTGTGTGCCCATATTTCTGGGCATTGTTTTAGGTCCTGAAGGTAGACCTGTGAGCAAATCAAGCTCTTGCATCCTTGTGGGAGAAAGAAATCCACCTGTGATATGTTGGGGGGTCTTGAGACTATGAAAAAAGCAAACAGGCACAGAGAATGATGGGGTATGGGGGCAGGATTTGAGATAATTGTGTTCAGGAATGGGATCTCGATATGAAAACATTTATGCGGTGACCTGAAGGAAGTGAGGAAGTGAGAAATATAGTTTTTATAGTAAGAGAGATCCAGGCAGAAGGAATAGCAAGTGCAAAGGCCCTGTGGTGAGAGTTGTGTGCAGTTGTCCAAGGGACACCGAGAAGGCTCTTGCATTAGGAAGAGAGGGTGGAAAATTAGGGCCAGGTGCTGCCATGGGGCAAGTTCACATTGGGTTTGAAGGATAGGGTTCAGAGTCCTAATTAGTAATAAAATGAGAATTTCCTATCTGTATATAGCTCTCAAATTTAAATAGGTAATTTGCCGTGAATTCAAGGGTCTTATCCAGAGGTTTTTCTGTAAGAAGCATGAATGGATTTACTGGCAATTTCTGTAGTTTAGGGCTAGTCTCTGGCAGTAGGAAATGGCCAGAATGTCAGTGTGTAAGAGGAATAAAAAAAAAATCCTTGTACCATCAAAGAAGATGCATTCTACCGATCCTTTATTTTCAGGAAGGAAGGGAGGGGCAGGCAAATAGCTTAGCAGACTTTCATATTTGGGCATTTTCTGTCCCAGGATGAAAATTCCGTGGTCTTAAACACACACACACACACACACACACACACACACACACACACACACACACA
>ML104607.1:406852-445610 GCA_003697995.1 Taxidea taxus jeffersonii | reverse complement strand
AGTTGCTCATAATATGTTCTTATGATTGTTTGTATTTCTTTGGTGTTGGTTGTGATCTCTCCTCTTTCATTCATGATTTTATTTATTTGGGTCCTTTCTCTTTTCCTTTGGATAAGTCTTTATTCTTTCAAAGAACCAGCTCCTAGTTTCATTGATTTGTTCTATTGTTTTTTTGGTTTCTATTTCATTGATTTATGCTTTGATCTTTATTATTTCTCTTCTCCTGCTGGGTTTAGGCTTTCTTTGTTGTTCTTTCTCGAGCTCCTTTAGGTGTAGGGTTAGGTTGTGTATTTGAGACCTTTCCTGTTTCTTGAGATAGGCTTCTATCGCTATATATTTTCCTCTCAGGACTGCCTTTGTTGTGTCCCACAGATTTTGGACCGTTGTGTTTTCATTATCATTTGTTTCCATGTTTTTTTTTTCCAATTCTTCTTTATTTTCCTGGTTGACCCACTCATTCTGTAGAAGGATGCTGTTGAGTATCCATGTATTCGTGGTCTTTCCAAATTTCCTCTTGTGATTGAGTTCTAGCTTCAGAGCATTGTGGTCTGAAAATATGCAGGGAATGATCCCAATCTTTTGTTACTGGTTGAGACCTGATTTATGACCCAGGATGTGATCTATTCTGGAGAATGTTCCATGGGCACTAGAGAAGAATGTGTATTCTGTTGCTTTGGGATGGAATGTTCTGAATATATCTGTGATGTCCATCTGCTCCAGTGTGTCATTTAAGACCTTTATTTCCTTGTTGATCTTTTGCTTGGATGATCTGTCCATTTCAGTGAGGGGTGTGTTAAAGTCTCCAACTATTATTGTATTCTTGTCAATGTGTTTCTTTGATTTTGTTATTAATTGGTTTATATAGTTGGCTGCTCCCATGTTAGGGGCATAGATATTTTAAATTGTTAGATCTTCTTGTTGGACAGACCCTTTGAGTATGATGTAGTGTCCTTCCTCATCTCTTATTATAGTCTTTGGCTTAAAATCTAATTGATCTGATATAAGGGTTGCCACCCCAGCTTTCTTCTGATGTCCATTAGCATGGTAAATTGTTTTCCACCCCCTCACTTTCAATCTGGAGGTGTCTTCAGGTCTAAAATGAGTTTCTTGTAGGTAGCATATGGATGGGTTTTGTTTTTTTATCCATTCTGAAACCCTGTGTCTTTTGATTGGGGCATTTAGCCCATTTAAGTTCAGGGTAACTATTGAGAGAAATGAATTTAGTGCCATTGTATTGCCTGTAAGGTGACTGTTACTGTATATTGTCTCTGTTCCTTTCTCATAATACTTTTAGGGTCTCTCTTTGCTTAGAGGACCCCTTTCAATATTTCCTGTAGAGCTAGTTTGGTGTTTACAAACTCTTTCAGTTTTTGTTTGTCCTGGAAGCTTTTTATCTCTCCTTCTATTTTCAATGATAACCTCGCTGGATAAAGTATTCTTGGCTGCATGTTTTTCTCGTTTAGTGCTCTGAATATATCATGCCAGTTCTTTCTGGCCTGCCAGGTCTCTGTGGATAAGTCTGCTGCCAACCTAATTTTACCATTGTACGTTACAGACTTCTTGTCCCGTGCTTCTTTCAGGATTTTCTCTTTGTCGCTAAGACTTGTAAATTTTACTATTAGATGGTGGGGTGTGGACCGATTCCTATTGATTTTGAGGGGTGTTCTCTGCACCTCCTGGATTTTGATGCTTGTTCCCCTTGCTATATTAGGGAAATTCTCTACAATAATCCTCTCCAGTATACCTTCTGCTCCTATTTCTCTTTCTTCTTCTTCTGGAATCCCAATTATTCTAATGTTGTTTCATCTTATGGTATCACTTATCTCTTGAATTCTCCCCTCGTGGTCCAGTAGTTGTTTGTCTCTCTTTTGCTCAGCTTCTTTATTCTCTGTCATTTGGTCTTCTATATCACTAATTCTTTCTTCTGCCTCATTTATCCTAGCAGTAAGAGCCTCCATTTTTTATTGCACCTCATTAATAGCTTTTTAAATTTCAACTTGATTAGATTTTAGTTCTTTTATTTCTCCAGAAAGGGCTTTTATTTCTCCTGACAGGGTTTCTCTAATATCTTCCATGCCTTTTTCGAGCCCGGCTAGAACCTTGAGAATCGTCATCCTGAATTCCAGATCTGACATATTACCAATGTCTGTATTGATTAGGTCCCTAGCCTTCGGTCCTGCCTCCTGTTCTTTTTTTTGTGGTGAGTTTTTCCGCCTTGTCATTTTGTCCAGATAAGAATCCGTTGTTCTCCTTGTTTTTTTTTTTTTTTTCAAAGATTTTATTCATTTGACAGACAGAGATCACAAGTAGGCAGAGAGGCAGGCAGAGAGGAGGAAGCAGGCTCCCCGCGGAGCAGAGAGCCCGATGTGGGGCTCGATCCCAGGATCCTGAGATCAGGACCCGAGCCGAAAGCAGTGGCTTAATCCACTGAGCCACCCAGGCGCCCCCGCTGTTCTCCTTGTTAAGTGAACTTGGTCTTGGCTGGATTTCTTTGATCTTCTGGGGGAGGGGCCTGTTTTAGTGATTCTCAAGTGTCTTTGTCCCAGGCGGAATTGCACCGCCCTTACCAGGGGCCGGGCTAAGTAATCCTCTCCGGTTCGCTTTCGGGAGCTTTTGTTCCCTGAACACTTTCCGTAGAGTTCCGGGGGACGGGAATGAAAATGGCGGCCTCCCAATCTCCGGTTCGGAGGAGCCGAGAGCTAGGGGCCCCAGCCTTCAGTGCACCTTGTAGAAAGTGGTCAATTTTCTGTTTCTAGAATTGTTGTTTTTCTTCTCTTCAATCTCCTGTTGGATTCGTAGGTGTTCAGAATGGTTTGAAAGGCTATCTAGCTGATTTCCTGCTGCCTGATGTCGTCTCAGCCTGCTACTTCTCCGCCATCAGGTTTGGAGCACTGGAGACACGTAAGGACAAGTCCTTCCTCAGCGTTCCTCCACGCCGGCAGGGGGGATCCCTGGATGGATCTGACTATCCCGCGGCGAGCTCAAACAAAGTGTCTGGTTTTTCTTCTCTTTGTCGAAGATGTTCATGTGTTAGGAATTTGTTCTTGCACTCCACCCTGCCTGGCATACTTTTTCCTGGACTTTCCCATCAGTCTCTTTGGAGTCTTTTAGGTCTGGGCTGAAATGTCTCTTCCACTGCAAAGCCTTCCTCAACACTTAGAACATGTTTAGAATCGAGGTTATCGATAAACATGTTTTAATTAATTTAAAAAATTTATGGGTGAAGGAATCACTGGCTTCTTGCTGAAACTTCCCTGACTCATGAACAGCACCTAGCAGTATAGGGACCTGGAGGAGAGAGCAGAGGAAGGAGATGAAGGTGATGGGTAGTCCCTGAGCTTTGAGAAATTGTCAGGTCTACATGGAGAATCCATGCTTGTGTACCTGCTTGCATGGCAGGCACCATCCATCTCTCCTGTGGTTTAGCTCCACCCATGAACAAGTTTGCACACTAGCTGGAGAGAAACAGATGCTTAAAACTTAGCATAGACCTAAAAAAATTATTTAAAAGTTTTGCACCTCCATGTTTTTCCTCTATCTTATCTCTTCTTTGGCTTAACAGCAGTCTCCAAGTGTGTTTGCTTATTTCCTCTAAAATAATTTTGGAAAATAATATGCTCAAAGTGTTTGAATTGACATCTGAAATTCTCATCTGAAATTTCAATAATTGCCAGGGATATAATTTTCTGTGAATTATAAATATTGACATTTAAAAATAAAATGCCACATTGTGATTTATGTCTCCACTGAGATCTAGCAATTAGAAACTCACCATCAAATATAAAAAAAAAATAAGAGTAATTTGCTTTTAAATAATGGGATATTTTGCATTCTGATGTAAATTTCATTTGGCATGAGTCAAAGTATTGCATTTCTACACTAAGCTTTGCCCTTATCAGAAATGTTTATAAGATAGGCAAAGCAAGGCACTGGGTTCTGCATTCCTCACAGAGATTGGATAGAAGTCAACAGTATTTAAAGAAAGGAAGAAGGATGCTTCCAAGGTGTTAATTTTTAGAACCGTGGACAGAGGGGTTCCTCAAATGTTTTAGTCACGCTGCTCTTAAACCCTGGATTTGAGCCCAGTGTGGGGATGACAGGCTAGGTTGAGGTGCTGACAACTTTCAGATGAGCTGGTACCTGCCTCCTGCCACCTTCAGTGTCTATTCCAGGCTGAAATATCTAAATGTTCATCAGTGTCTCCACCCTCCTGACTCTGTGCTGAGGCTGGGCCTTCAGCTGTGGAATCTGTCAGAGGAGGGAGGAAGAGAAGAGCACCCTGACTTCCTAATTAAGATTTCCTAGGGCTAGAGTTTAAATTGGCTTTGTTTCCTCAGCAAACATTTGGACAGGGAGGCAACAATGGCCAGTAGCTACTGGCTGGGAAGTAAGGGACATTTGCAGATGATCTAGCAAAGGATAAGTCATTCCCAGGAGTAAGGGAATAAGGGAGTAAGGAACAGCCAGAGTTGTAGGCTTGCTCATGGAATCTGCGCAGTGCCTGAGATGCCGGGTCAGTGGAGAAATGGAGACAAATTTTTTTGTGTGTTTCTTTCTCTATTCATCTGAACACTAAACTAATTTATCAACCAGCCTCATTAGGGCAACATAATAAGTGCTTATGGTAGAATGTGTTTAGGGGTTTAAAGCACATTTAGATGTCAGGCATACTTGGATTTAAATCACTGATTTACTCTTTGCTTCCTGTATAACTTTGGATAAGTTACTTAATTTCTTTAAAGTCCCAGCTCCATCAGGTCCTTGTGGATGACAGCCCCAGAGGGTAGGCAATGCATAGACTTCCTAGCTATCCTTGGTGGCCTGCATACTCAGCCTCTCATCTGGAAATGGGGACAATATCTTCCTCGGGGGCAATGGCAGGAGAGTTAAGTAAGATAATGTGCATACGTTGCTTAGCTTGGTAGCTGACATGGAATTAGCATGAGTAACTGTTAGTTACTAAAGTAGCTGAGGGCCAGGGATTTTATAGGATAATTGAGTTTAATCTCCACAACCGTCCAATGAAGCAGACCTTGCCTGACTTCCCATTGTTAGCGACTAAAACATCTTGACTTTAATTTAGACAGTCTAACTACAGGGCCGATGCTCTTAACTACTACACTCTGAATAACGTGCACCTTTCTTCTTCTCTCTCCTTTCCTTTCTCCTTTACTAGTATGTCCATCCGTCCGTCCATCCATCCATCCATCCATCATCTTCATAATTTCATCATCTCTATTATTTAACTTTTTGTCTATCTGCCTGCCTCTATCATCTATCTTTCTATTCCCTGTCTATGTACTTTTTACCCCCACTTGCGTACATTAGTTGGCTCAAAATATGGAGAACAAAACAGAGGCTCAGAGAGCTTAGCAAACCCTAGATAACACAGCTGATTTTCTAGTCTAGAACTGTCAACTCCAAAACTGTGCTGAGATTTAAAAAAAAAAACAACACATCAAGATTATGATTAGAAGTAGTCAGCAATTCATCTTCAGTACAGTTATTTTAAATTTTACTGTCAAGAAAGGAGAATATAAAAGTGTCAGCTATCTTCCTCAACATTTGTGCTGCAAGCAAATAAGAAAGCGTATTTTAATAAGGGGAATTGGAGCTAATGTCTTAGGGACAGAGATGACGTGTTTTCAGGAATCAGGATGGTGCCTGTATCACTCACACACCGTGGACATCTTAGTGGCTTTCCTGGCTGGCTGCACTGCCCTTCTTCCAGGCACAATCGCGAGGACTACTGTTTGAAAGGCAACAAGTTGGCCTGGAGACAAGTGGCACCCAGGAAAAGTGTGACACGCCCTGCGCATTTATATATAGAGACACTCCACGGAGCTGACACAATTATCTGCAGTAATAGGGGAGAGTTGGCAGCACACACGATCCCGAACAGCAGGCAATCCTCAAATCATAACTCTCCAGCTTTGGAATGTGTGGACTTCATTGGGATAATTTTGCATCTGATTAACTTCCCTAATTAGGTTTCCCATAAACCAGCATGACCTCTTCAGAGTTTCTCCTGGAATACATAAATCTCTCTGCAGTCATTTTCGATGATTTGGGAGATGACTCCTGGTTGGCACCCTTTCCCATCCTGTGTCGGTTGCTCTGAGACATTGCCTCTCTCTGCCAAGTCCCACGCCTCATGCCACCTGCTCCCGTCCGTCATGACTTCCACCATGCCAGCAGGAAAGCGGAGACCTGCTCTTGTGGTTTCTCTCAACTTCCCTCACATCTGTCTCCAGAAAGTATATGGAAGCAGACACAGGTCGTCGCTGTCCTAGAAACTCCCAGGTTCAATGATCCTGTTGTGTTTTCCCAGGAAACCTTAGAAATATCTGGAGAATGCCAATATTTTTGAATCCAAAGTACATCTCCCTAGATTGCCTCTTGTTGACCCCAACTGAACCAAACTGCTGTGTGTTTGCAGATTTGGTTAAAAAACGGGGGCACTTGTCGAAGTTTCCTGCTTCCCTTTCTGCGCAGAGGATGAAGCAATTCCCACTCCTTTCCAAAATAAATCCTCTGATTGCATCCCGGATCTAGCTTCCCTTTAGGAGGCGATGTGACTGCTCTCACTTCCTCTCTATTTACAAGCTCTTCTTTTCTACTGGCTTCTTTCCGTAGCCTTCAAATATGCTTTGGTGGTCTCCACACAAAAATAAAAACAAAGACAAAACAAAGCAAACATTTTCAGAACTCAACATTTCCCTCAAGCTGTTCCCAATTTCTTCTTCTCTTGGGTTGCTATGATTAGACCTTATCTTTCCTTCATTATCCAACCTGAAGTAGGCTTACTTCCGGCTTTCTCTTTCCACCAAAAGCACACTTTGTAAGGAGACCAATAACCTCCATCAGAATGGTTTTGCACGCTGTATTTTTTTTATGTCTATTTTCTCCCATTGGTTTGTTCTTTGAGATCGAGAAGACAGTAGCATTCTGTGTTCTAGCATTCGACAGAGGGCCTAGCATATTGTATCTTCTCCACTCACATTTATAGAATGAATGCATTCTGCCAAATCCAATGGATCCTTTCCCCTGTCACTCTACTGGTTTTCACAGATGCGTCTGCTGCTGCTGGCTATCCATCCTTCTTGAAATTCTCTCACACTCTGGATTCTAGGATGTAGCTTCTCTTTTCGTATTTTCACTTCAACCTGCTCCTAGAAAAAAATGGATAAGGTCTTATTCATTCTTATAATTCATCCCTATTGTCTTCTACCATGTCATGCTAAATTGAATGGATTAGAATGGGTGAATCACACTATCTGTGTAAGAATTTTTTGTACTCTGCTTTCACTCCAAGAAAGATATTACCTAAATGGGTTTTTAATTCTCAGAAATCTCAGGTCTCTCCAGGATGTGATAGTTTGAACTCTGCCTTATTTATATCCATGGATCATAAGACACTTGCTGCTAATAAGTATGGAATACTCTTTGCATTTAACCTGAAGTTTTTTGGAAATAAGTAGTCTAAAGAAGTTTTTAATCTAATTTCAACCAAGAAATCTGATTGCAGGTCAAGTATGCCTTATCTCTTTTACAAGAAGTAATAAATGTGCCTAAAGCTACCTACAAAATGAGTGAAATTAAAAGCTAGACTTAACTGCCCCAAAGACTATGGGATAGATTGATTATAAAAATTGCCTCAATTCTTTACTGCTTCCTGTATCCTTGCTTTTTGCAATGTGATTTTTCAGAGCTCCCCTCCACCCCACCATTGATTTTGGCTGGCATTATGACTTGCTTTGGCCAATTAAATGTGGTCCTAAGACTTTGTGCCAATTTCCAATTTCAGCCTAGGGCTCAAGAGGTCTGGCAGGCTTCCATTTATTCTTCAAACTCTACTATCTCCATGGGAACAAAGCTGGGTTGGCCCTTTGGAGAAGGAGAGATCACGTAAGGCAGATGAATCCTCCAGCCAAGACCATCCTAGACTGGCCAGCCAAATGACGGGCTGACCAGTGCGTCAGTGAGTCAGACCAAGATCACCCCAGCTTAGCCCAGCCTGGCAGTACCACCCAGTAGACCCACAGATTTATGAGCTAAACAAATGCTCGTCATTGTAAGACACTATGTTGTTTGAACAGTTAGCATATCCAGACAAAGGAAAAGACTGGGTCAAAAATGTCTGATCGGTGTGTCTGAGCCTCTCAAGGATGAAATGACAATTATCTGACTGAATTAGGTAATTGTCTTGATGGATAAAAAATAGCTTTATTGAGATATAATTCACACACCATACAATTCGTCTGCTTAAATTGTACGGTGGTCCCTGTTCTAAGACTCCCAGTGGATACCTGAAACTGGATGGTACTAAATCCCCTATATACTATGTTTTATCCTATACCTAGAAATCTATGATAAAGTTTAATTTATAAATTAGGCACAGTAAGAGATAAACAGCAATGCTACTAATAAAATAGAATAGGGGGTGCCTGGGTGGCTCAGTCGGTTAAGCATCCTCCTTCAGGTTAGGTCATAATCTCAGGTTCCTGGGACTGAGCTCTGAGTCAGGCTCCCTGCTCAGCAGAGTCTTCTTCTCCCTCTCCCTCTGTCATTCCCCTCTCATGCATGCTGTCTCTCTCTCCCTCTGTCTCTCAAATAAATAAATAAAATATTTAAAAGTAATAATAATTATAAAACAGAATAATTATAACAATATACTGTAATAAGTTATGTGAATGTGCCCTCTGGTGTAGTCTCTCTCTCTCTCAGGATATTTTATTGTGCTGTACTTACTCTTCTCCTTCTCGGGATGGTATGAGTTGACAAAATGTCTATGTGTTGAGATGACTTGAGGTGAAAGCTGTGGACACTGTGACACAGTGTTAGGCTACTGGTGACCTGACGATATGGCAGGAGGATGGTGTGCTTCAGAACCAAAATCAGCCTCAGGCAACTGAAGCCACAGAAAGCAGCACTGTGGATGATGGGTGACTACCATATAATACAAGAGTTTTTAGTGTATTCAGAGTCATATGACCCTCACCACAATCAATGTTAGGACATTTTTACAGCCCCTCAAGGAAACTCGATACCCATTAACAATTATTCCCAACTTCCCATCACTCGTACCCCCAGCCCAATGCAACTGTTAACCTACTTTCTATCTGTAGAGATTTGCCTATTCAGGAAATAGCTCATCAATGGACTGATACAATATCTGGTGATTTGTGACTGGCCTCTTTCACTTAGCATAATGCTTTCAAGGTTCATTCATGTCTCAGCCTCTGTCAGTACTTTGTTTCTTTTTTATTACTCAATAATACTTCATTATATGGATCTACCACATTTTATTTACCCATGTGTCAGTTAGTGGATATCTCAATTGTCTTCACCTTTTGGCTGTTATGATTAATGTTGCCACGACCATTTGTGTACACGTCTTTGTATGGACATGTACTTTCATTTCTCCTACATATATACCTAGGAGTGGGATTGTTTGGTCATCTTATAACTGTGGAACTTTTTTGAGGAACTGCCAGACTGTTTTCCACAGTGACTGCATCATTTTTCACTCCTATCAACAGAGTATGAGGGCTCTAATGTCCCTGTATCTTCACCAACATTTGTTATATATTTTATAGATGATAACCATCCTAATGGTAGAAAGTGGTATCTTACTGTGGGTTTCATTTGCACTTCCCCAATCATGAAGGATGTTGAGGTATTTTCATGTGTTTATGGTGTCTGTGTATATCTTCTTTAGGCAAACATCTACTCAGATTCTTAGCCCAACATTCAGCCAAAATTTGCAATCACTGCCTTGGCCCATGCATTTCTAGGTGAGGTCATGTTGAGAAATAAGGGAACTTACTTGGCAATTATAGGTCAGTGTCAGGAAAAAGTAAAAGCTTTCAATTCTTGCATCCTGCACATCTTTTCTACAGGTAGGGAGGCTTAATAAATCTTGTCCTTGGATAGCAGCAATGGGCAGAGAATGCACAAAGCTCAGCTGTAACACTTTATTAACTGCTCTAGAAAAACACAGACTCTACTTTCTGTAGATTGTGACTCCCAGGCCTTAGAGGAATAAACTAACAAGAACTCAAAGGAAAAAAGTGCTTATTGTCCCCTGCTATCTTCAACAGCAGTTGTCCAATTAGACCCCTAACTGGGAGATGTGGAGAGGGTCTGGGGAAACAGGGTATTGAGTAGATTGTGAAGGGAACAAGAATGCTGGACATGAGGAGCAGTATAATGTCCTCGAGGGGATGAAATCAGGGTATAGGCATGAATTATTATCAGCTTCCATATTCTACATCCAAATTCTGGGAGGAAAGCTCTGTCAAAGCCCCTATGACCAAAGGGCTGGGAAGGACTCCAGCCTTGGGGTTGGGCACCATGACTAGCAAGTGATAAATAGGTTGTTTGTGGTTTTTTTTTTTTTTTAATTTTCACTTTGCAAAAATTTTTTACAAAGTTTGGCAGAGCTAATTATGCAACCAATCCCTTTAAAAGGCTATAAATTGGTGTGCAGGTTATGATTGTAACTCTGAGCAAACAGATAGAAAAAAAAAAGCCTGGAAGACAGTAAACCAATGGATTAATATTCTGTACATTCCATTCTTTCTAAAACAAGCATGAGTCAGCTTTTTTTTTAATGAGTAAATTTCTTTTTTTTTTTGAGATAAATACATTTAAGTTTAAGTGCACAGAATTGAAACCCAGGCTGCCTATGTTTATTTTTTTTATGTAAATTCAATGAATTAACATATAGTTACATATAGTTACACTATATGTAACATATAGTTACATTAGTTACACTAATAATTAAACTATTATTATTTCATAATTTAATATGAAATATGAACTCTACTGTTCAGTGTTTCATCAGTTGCACCTAACACCCATTCATTCACCCAGTGCCCATTACATCACGTGCCCTCCTTAATGCCCATCACCCAGTTACCCTATACCCCCACCCACCTCCCCTCCAGCAACCCTGTTTGTTTCCTATGGTTAAGAATCTCTTATGATTTGTCTCCTTCTCTGATTTTTGTCTTATTTTATTCTTTGCTCCCTTCCCCTATGATCCTCTGTCTTGTTTCTTAACTTCCACATATGAACAAAATCATACAATTGCCTTTCTCTGACTTATTTCGCTTAGCATAATACCCTCTAGCTCCATCCATGTCACTGCAAATGGTAAGATTTCATTTTTTGATGACTGAGTAATATTCTATTGAATACATTCCAGCTCTGCTACTTATTAGCTGTGTGGCATTGGGAAGATTACTATCGTCTCCTGTGTCTCAGTTTCATCTTGTCCACGATAAGCATAATAGTAGGACATCCTTCATAGAGTTGATGTGAAGATTAAATGAGTTAATGTTTTGAAAGTGTTAGTTATGTGTACCTTGCATTTAGTAAACACTATACAAGAATTATTATGAAGGTTTTAACTTTGTTGATTTTGGATGGGCTCATTCATTCACTTGTTCAAATATTCACCGAGCATTTTCCATTGACCAAGACCCATAGTAGGCATTACTAGTACAGAGAGAAGAAGGAGGGGCTCCTTGTTTTCAAACTGATGGAATCCCCCATGGAAGACCACCCTCATTTTTTCCCTTCACTTTGGGAGGGGTTCACACAGCTCCAGGCTTGTGACAGGTCTAGAAGCCTCAGAGGGCTGACATTGTGCCCATTTTCTGAGTACTCCTTTCTTCTATTTCTGTTCCTCGTTGTTCCCTTACAATAGGACCTTCCATTCAGTGCTTGCTTATCACAGGTCAGAAACCATGCTGAAAGTTTTACAGATATCATTTGAGACTTACATTTGCCCTTCAGGGTTAATATTCTGATTTCTATTCTAGGCGAGGAAAGCATGTTTCTGAAATGTCAAGTAATTTGGCCAAGGTCATATTGCTAACTATGACCCTAATGTGGGCACTTTTAATCTTTAATCTTTTTTTTTTTAAAGATTATTTATTTATTTATTTGTTAGAGAGAGAGAGAGAGAGAGCGAGAACAGGCAGAGAGGCAGGCAGAGGCAGAGGGAGAAGCAGGCTCCCTGTCAAGCAAGGAGCCTGATGTGGGACTCGAATGTGGGCACTTTTAATAACTGCATGAGATTTTTCCTCTTAGGTTCCAGTTAATGTCCATTGGAATAAACATTTTCATCAGCCTTTTCAGCAATAGCTCCAAATGGACTGGCCGTTGGGTTTCACATGGAACCAGGTTTGGAGAGAAGGCTGTCAACTTTTGAGGAAATGTTTGAGTCAGAAGGAAATTTCATCAAATGACTCATCAGGCTGCAGTCACAGAGATGCAATCAAAATTTACCACTAACAGAATCAATTCTTGATAAATCAGAGTCTTGCATCTTCCAAACCTTTCCTATCCCCAAACTCCAAAGTAATAAGCTATTCAGATAAAACTCAGTATCCTTTCTCCAGTTGATTTATTTCGCTAAGCATAATATGTTTAAATAAAAAAGCTTAAAGGAAAAAAAAAAAACAACTCAGTATCCTTCAAGGTCTGAGGCAGAACATCCCTTTTTTGTAGGAAGTATGTGCTGGGGGTGCTTTTTGAAGAGAGAAGACCCTCTAGAGCCATCTCTAATTTAATTTGCCCCACAGTGGGAGAGAAATGTTATTTCTTCCATGGAAGATTAACCCCAGCTAAGCTAGTTTTCCTAGCCAACCCACCCATCCCCGGGCTTTGGAAGACTGCTGTGTGCTTCTCTAGCTTTCACAGTACAAAGAGTTAATGCCGCAATGTAAGTTGGTTTTTATTTTTATTTATTATTATTATTTTTTTAAATTAACATATAATGTATTATTTATTTCAGGGGTATAGGTCTGTGATTCATCAGTCTTACATAATTCACAATGCTTACCATAGCACATACCCTCCCCAATGTCAATCACCCAGCCACCCCATCCCTCCCACCCCCCCTCCACTCTGGCAACCCTCAGTTTGTTTCCTGAGATTAAGAGACTCTTATGGTCTGTCTACCTCTCTGGTTTCGGCTTGTTTCATTTTTCCCTCCCTTCCCCTATGACCCTCTGTCTTGTTTCTCAACTTCCTTGTGTCAGTGAGATCATATGACAATTATCCCTCTCTGATTGACTTATTTTGCTTAACATAATACTCTCTAATTCCATCCTTGTCATTGCAAATGGCAAGATTTGGGTTTTTTTACGGCTACATAGTATTCCATTGTATATATCTACCGCATCTTCTTTATCCATCCATCTGTTGATGGGCATCTAGGCTCTTTGCATAGTTTGGCTATTGTGGACATTGCTGCTATAAACATTGGGGTGCACGTGCCCCTTCGGATCACTACATTTGTATCTTTCGGGTAAATACCCAGCAGTGCGATTGCTGGGCTGTAGGGTAGCTCTATTTTCAACTTTTTGAGAAACCTCCATACTGTTTTCCAGAGTGGCTGCACCAACTTGCATTCCTACCAACAGCGTAGGAGGGTTCCCCTTTCTCTGAATCCTCGCCAGCATCTGTCATTTTTCTGACTTGTTCATTTTAGCCATTCTGACTGGTGTGAGGTTGTATCTCATTGTGGTTTTGATTTGTATTTCCCTGATGCCCAGTGATGTGGAGCACGTTTTCTGTGTTTATTGGCCATCTGGATGTCTTCTTTGTGGCAATGTCTGTTCATGTCCTCTGCCCATTTCTTGATTAGATTATTTGTTCTTTGGATGTTGAGTTTGCTAAGTTCTTTATAGATTTTGGATACTAGCCCTTTATCTGATATGTCATTTGCAAATATCTTCTCCCGTTCTGTCAGTTGTCTTTTGGTTTTGTTGACTGTTTCCTTTGCTGTGCAAATGCTTTTGATCTTGATGAAGTCCCAATAGTTCACTTTTGCCCTTGCTTACCTTGCTTTTGGCAATGTTTCTAAGAAGAAGTTGCTGTGGCTGAGGTCGAAGAGATGGCTGCCTGTGTTCTCCTCAAGGATTTTGATGGATTCATGTCTCACATTGTGGTCTTTCATCCCAGAGTCTATTTTTGTGTGTGGTGTAAGGAAATGTTCCAGTTTCATTTTTCTGCATGTGGCTGTCCAATTTTCTAGGTGGCTTTTTAAATAGGAAACCGATCTTTCTTTTGTCATCTGTTGAATTTAAGTTTGGAGAAGGTGATAAGGAAAAGCTTCTAATTGCCGCTGTGTCTCAATGCATTCAGTTTATATGTTTAACATCTCCAGAGGTATTCAACGCCCACCACTATAGATGCTCTATTGTGGCTGTCGTTTGCCATGAAAACTGTTTGGAAATGGTAAGGTAACAAACAAAAAAGGACTTTGATTCACATGGTTGATTCCACCTTCTTTCTCTTTGGACCTTTTTATGCATTAATTATTGAGTTCATTTGGCATTGTCTTTCTTCATTTATTCAAGTTCTGAAGAGCAGAACCCCTAATTATCTGCATTTCTTAATCTGGACTGAACCCCTGGGAAAATTGTGCCATAGTAGGAATTATCTTTTCTTGCCTACCTCTCCTGCACTTGATCCATTCATACCCAGGTTCATCCTTTTGTCTGTTTACCCTTTCTGTGGATTTGGAAAGTGGCCTGGCATTAGCTGGTAAAAACTCCTAGTTTTAGCTTAACAGCAGGATTTGATTAAAATGATGTTTGTAGTGGATTTTCTGGTAGTAAGACAGGTCAGGAAGATGATGCAATCACTTGCTTTATACTTAAAGATAAAAGATTGGGTTCTTCCATTGATGGTGACTGGAAGTTGAAAGTTTCAGACTGAAATCTGAAAATGTAAATATGATGTTTATAGCATCAGTAGCAATCTATGGTTTGGGGTTATGGTAGGTTAATGTTCCAAGGTTTCTGGAGTCCAGCTGTGAGCAGAATGAGGTGGGAAGAGGGAATGCCTGCTGAGTCTTGACTGTCTACCAACCCAATCCCAGGTTTCCAGATGGAAGGCTAGTGTTGGGAAAATGAAGACATCCTTTTTCTCTTGTTCTAATAATGTAACCAAAGACCAAACTCATTCTAGCTCTGGGATCAGAAGAGAGTTGTAAAGAACTATAGTCCAACCCAGTAACTGTTTCCTGTTTTATCACCTTTAATAGAGATACATTTGTTTATTATCTCAAATATCTTCTGAAAAAGGATAGATTTGTGCCTACATGGCTATGTCACTGGCCCAGGGTTCCAGGGCTACTAGCAGGTTGGGAGAGCTGGGTTTGAAGCCAGACAATCTAGTAACTGAAGATGTTGAGATTAGAAGGAAAGGTATTTTAACTAGATAACTAATTACCTGGGTAAACAGTGGACATAATCATTACTGTAAATATAACAAATAAAACACACTTTCTGGTGTTCTAGATAATACCACAGAGACATTGAACTCCAGAGCATCTAACTCAATTACTTCATTTCATAGATTAAAAACAAAGCAGGGAGCTGGCGAGAACTAACTGACCGAAGTCCCTGAACATGTCATCTTCTCAAGATTTCCTTATTATGCTCACCAGTCCACCTCTTCACATGTGCTATTCCCAGTCCCTGAAGCCCTAGTCCCCACAAACTTCTAGTTACTTTTTACATCCCTGGTCAATCATGAGCTCCTGTGACCCCTCTATGTCTTCCCTCTGACTGAGTCTACACCAGATTAGACCCCCTCTTCTGTTTTCTCAGCACCAACTATCTATAGGCAACAAATCCCCATTTAACTGGCTAATATGGTTTAGTCTCCTCCTCTGACAGATAAGGAAACTGAGGTTAGGAGCTGGGAAGGGATTAGTCCCTGAGCACATATTTGGTGAGAAGCAGACTCAGTGTCCTAAAGCCAGCACATCTCACCAATACATAGGACTTCTCCAAATTTTTGCTGATTTTCATAGCAGTTAGTAAAAGTCTTCTCTCATGGAGTAGCTGTGTGACTTTGGGAAAGATGCTTAATCTCTCTGAGCCTCACTTTCCTCATTGGAAATTGCACGCAATAACATGGTTTATATTAAGGCTTATTGTGCAAGTTAATTGAGAAAATCCATATAAAGTGTTTAGTATAGTTGTTGGCCCATGTATGAGTCTGTCTAATTGCACAACTCCAGGGGCCCCATTCCCATCAAAGCCTTAGATTGTCCTGTTCAATAAACTTACTTTTTAATCACTGTTTTTATTTTCAGAGATATGCTCTGACTCCCATTTTATCTTCTTGCCTCGTTCCCCACACCCCATGCAGGTCTCGTTTTCCGCATGAAGATTAGAAGCCTTGCAGTCTGGTAGAGCTATTTAAGACTCTACACCCCTGAGTTCTGGCCAGCAGCCTGGTGAGAACACCAATCAAACCAGTTTCACCCTCAGGTTACTCAACAAAACTGACCCGGGCTTTCTGATCCGTGCATACTCCCTGTATATCTACCCACTGGAGAAGTAAGTGGAAATTCAGCAACCCTGAACTAATGGCAGAAATGCAATGCCAGTTGACTTTCAAACGTAAAGGGCAATGTCATTTTGGAGAAAGGTCTCTTTGTAAGGTTGTCCTTTCATTCAGAACAGCACTTAGATCCAATCACCTAGAAAGGCAATAGAGAGGGGTTTTGGTGTGAAGGTGGCTATCTTTAGATTTGGAGAGCTATTGGGGAGTTGTGCTTTGGGATTAGGCCATCTGATGGACCTGTATCCAAAATGAGACTGGGATGAGTGTGGGGGGCTGTGATGATTAGCTGTTACCACTGGTACACCTGTAGTCTCAGACTAGATGTGGGCTCCATTGGGACTTCCCACTTCCTGCTTGCATCATGTGGAACAGACTCCTTTCTCTTAGTCTCAGGATCCTCCTCCAGACAGTGGTGATCTTAGCGATACCTATGTCAGAGCATTATTCATTCATTTATAGGAAACTTCACTGAGCACCTACTATGTGCCTATCCTGGGCATTTGGGTGACATTATTGAACAAAATGATGTGAAGAATCAAATGACACCATACAAAGCGTACACTTTGCTCAGTGCCTGGCCCACAGTGAAACCCTCAACAAATGATAGCTGCTTGTATCACATTTTCTTTTTTTTTTTTTTTAAGATTTTATTTATTTATGTCAGACAGAGAGCAGGAGTGAGCACAGGCAGAGTGGCAGGCAGAGGCAGAGGGAGAAGCAGGTTCCCTGCTGAGCAAGGATCCTGATGTGGGACTCGATCCCAGGACGCTGGGATCATGACCTGAGCCGAAGGCAGCCGCTCAACCAACTGAGCCACCCAGGCGTCCCTGTATCACATTTTCTTATTCATTGAATAGAACCCCCATGAGCACTGCTTGTTTTGAAGCCTGTCCCCTGCCCATGGGTGGTATAGAGCATCTTTGTAACTTTGATTTTGTGTGATCCATTGAACTAGCATGGCAGGGAGAGGGTGGAGGATTCCAGAGACTAAAATGCTGAGCTGAGGCTCACATGCTATCAAAAGCTTTCAAGAGGATGACAGAAGGATATCTCCTGAGACACGCTTATCTAAATTAGAGATGAAGTTCTCAATGGCAAGCTTATTTCTCCCACCTCTTCATATCGTGTTTTCTATATGCTTTTTATAGCCTGTGTATGGGGGAGGGCTGAAAAGGGACCAGAAACAGTGTGCAGAAAGGGGTTTTTCTCATTCCTTTTATCACTCTTGTTCAAAATGCCCATTCTCTAGAGGATAGGCTGGGGAAGTAAATTCTAGTTTATCTATTTCCAGCATACTTTGCTGAAGACAAGTTTCTCCAGGTCCCCAAGGGCTGTGCTTGTGAAGGAAATGCTGGTGCCAGAGATAGGGAGCATTAAGCACATCAAACTACCATCTTGGAATTAAAACACAAGCCGATGGATGTTCCATGTATGGGACAACGTGCTAGAGGAGCCCACACCTGGGCAGAAGCAGGCACGCAGGATGAGGAGACTAACCACTTTAAAGAGGGAGTCAGGGAAGACCCCCAAGCAGGGGTTTCTAAAGCTGACACCCGAGGACCAAAAAGAAGGAATAGGAAGAACAAAGGGAGAAGTTACCAGCAGAAAAGATGGCATGTGCAAAGATCTTGAGATGAGGAAGGGCTTTGACCCACCATATTTTCTAGAAACCAAGAGGAAGCCATAGTGAAGGGGGCATGAGAGGGTAATAGGAACTGGTATACAGGAGGCAGGCAGGCTGTGGAAAGGAGTCCGAATCTTAGTCCAAGTCAGATGGAAGTCTCTGGAAGATTAAAAGAATTGTTTGAATTTAAAAATAATTTAAATTTAGGGTTGGAAGAATAATACAGAGAGTTCCCTTATACCCTTTACACAATCTCTACTGTTGTTGACATGTTCCAGCTCCCAAAAATGGTTACATTAATCAGAACCTAGGATTAACACAGGTACCATGCTATTAGCTCCAGATCACTGGAAGATTCTAAGCAGGAAGATGACTTAATTTAAGATGACTTATATATTTTTTAATTAGTTTCAGAGGTAGAGTTCAGTGATTCATCAGTTACATGTAACACCCAGTGCTCATTACATCACATGCCCTCCCTAATGCCCATCACCCAGTTACCCTGTCCCCCGACCATCCCCCCTCCAGCAACCCTCAGTTTGTTTCGTATGATTAAGTCTCTTATGGTTTGGCTCCCTCTCAGTTTTCCTGTTATTTTATTTTTTCCTTCCCTTTCCCTATGTTCATCTGTTTTGTTTCTTAAACTCCACACATGAGTGAAATCATATGGTATTCATCTTTCTCTGACTGAGTTATTTCACTTAGTATATTTCACTCTAACTCCATCTACATTGTTGCAAATGGCAAGATTTCATTCTTTTTAATGGCTGAATATTATTCCAGTGTGTGTGTGTGTGTGTGTGTGTGTGTGTGTGTGTGTGTGTACCACATATTCTTTATCCATTCATCTGTTACTGGAGATCTGGGATCTTTCCACAGTTTGGCTACTGTGGACATTACTGCTATGAACATTGGGGTGCAGGTGTCCCTTCGGATCACTACATCTTTATCTTTGGGGTGAATACCCAGTAGTGCTTTCGCTGGGTCACAGGGTAGCTCTATTTTTAACATCTTGAGGAACCTCCATACTGTTTCCTGAGTGGCTGCACCAGCTTGCATCCCCACCAACAGTGTAAGAGGGCTCCCCTTTCTCCACATCCTCACCAACACCTGTCATTTCCTGACTTGTTAATTTTAGCCATTCTGACTGGTGTGAGGTGGTATCTCATTGTGGTTTTGATTTGTATTTCCCTGATGCTGAGTGATGTGGAGGGTTTTTCCTGTGTCTCCTGGTCATTTGGATATAAGATGACTTATTTTTAAGAAGGTAGTCTGGGCCATGTGTGGGGATGCATCAGAGTGGAATATGATGGGGACCAAAGGACCAGTTAGGAAGTCATGGCAGTGAGCTAAATGTGACATGGGGCATTGTGATGTTGGCAGTGAAGATGGAGAAGAGAACAGGCTTTGGGACTCAGGGTTGGATGGGGTACAAGTCAGAGGTGAAGGAAAGGAAAACAGAAATGCCTCCTAAACCCATGGCCTAAACCCATGGGTGAGATGAGGATAATGAGCAAAAATTGGGAGAGCTTCAGGGAAAATCAAGGCTTTGGTTTTGCACACGTTAAGTGTGAGATGTGTGGAGTTTTGTAACATTCTATACAAACATAATTTATCACTATTACCACTGGAAGAGAGCCTCAATTTGAGGCATATTTGGATTGAACACGTCTTTCCAACTCTTATGTTTACCCTTTTAACTAGAAGGAAGCAATAGTTATTAAATATTATTGAAAAGTCAGGTCCTAGACTAGATCCCCAAATTCAATTAATAGGATGGCTTTTGGCAATGGAAAATATACTTTAGTATGGCAAATATTTAAAGAGATGAACTCTCTAGGTTGTGCCCTGAGAAAAGGAAATCAAACAATGATAATCACAGTCCCAGAGGCAAGCGCCCAGCCAGACTCTGGACCTGGGGCTCTACTTCTGGTGGGCTGGATACTATGGGACTCAGTTTCCTTATCCGTAAAGTGGAGACGGCAAGACACCATTTGGGGCTAGTGCGCTGATTCCATGATTTGATGTTCATAAAGTGCCTGGTACAGTACTTGGCGTATAAATGTTAGTTCCTCTTCTCTCCTTCTAAATAGATTTCCTCATTTAACAGAACAATCTCCTGCATTTGAGGAACATTTTTTGATTATCAAAGTGCCTACTGTAGTCTCAAAGCCAGGACTCATTTTCTCAGAAATCAGAAGAAAATGAAAGGTTTTTTTTCCTCCTCAAAGTAAGAAAACTTGAGGGTAGTTAATTAAATGATCTGAGTTGACTTCATTTAGTACACAATGAAGGACTCTCAGCACGGGCTGATACCCTTGACCATCTCAACCCGCACGGTCTCAGGATGTAATGACCCCAGCATTTCACCACCCAGGCATCTGAGTGTCCTTGCTGCTCCTTTGTAGTCAACTCCCTCCTTGTTTCTTGAATCATCAGTCAGTGGCTTCTCACCCATTTTGGGCAGAACTCTGTGCGGGGACCATTCGTGCTCCCCACTCAGCATTTACTCCATGACCATGTCTCCATTCCCCCTCAGCTGCCTTCTCCCTGCCCCCCCACCCTTCTCTGCCCTTCCTCCTGGACCCTCAAAGATGTGCAGGTCAGTCTTGCTACACATCTCATCTTCTAAGGAGAAGATGTTTGCTGATGTTTGCTAAGCTCCTTTACTCTCTGGAGCACGCACTGCCACTCTTACCCTTGCTCCAAGCACTTATTAGTCCTCTTAATTTGGCTGAGGCCATTTTAATCAGAGTTTCCTCAACCATCTGCTTCCCATTATTCATTCATTGACTCACCACCCATTCAGTCTTTCTTTCAGTCACTCAATTATTCACTAGTCTGCCTCCCTCCCTTCATCCTATCTTTCCCTCTCATGTCCCGTAGGAGGCAAGCAGAGTCTTTAAAGCAATGGTTATTGAGAGTGACAGGCTGAGGGTTTGTGAATGGCATTTCTGGGTTGAGTATGATTATCTACTGAATGTTTGTGCTCTGTCCACATTCATATGTTGAAACCCTACCTCTCCATGTGATGGCATTAGGAGGGGGACCTTTGAGAGGTAATTAGGAGGAGATGAGGTCAAGAGGGTAAAGCCCCCATGAATGAGGCTAGTGCCCTTACTAGAGTCACCAGAGAGTCTGCTTCTCTCTACTTTCTGTCATGCGAGGACACAAGAAGTTGGTGTCTGCTGACCTAGAAGAGGTTCCCAGAACTTGACCATGCCAGCAGCCTGACCTTGGACTTCCACTCATCAGAACAGTGAAAAATAAATTTCTGCTATTGATAAGCCACCCAGCTTATGCTGGTTTGTTTCGGCAGCCCAAACTGGTTGAGACAGGCCTTAGCAACAAATCCCCAAGGGCTGAGGTCCGCCCCTTCTGCTCTTGCCCTCTTTCCACCCCCCAGCCCCCCAAAGACAATCAGCCTCGAGAATGGAAGGGATTGAGCTCTAGTAATGGGGTCTCAGAAATTACCTCGTCCCATCTCACAGATGAAGAAACGGAGGCCGGGAGGGTGAGCTGGCTCCTTGTTGGGGCAATGTGATGCAGTGTGAGGTCCCTGGTTTATAGAGTCAGGCAGATAGGTGCTGAATCCTTGTTCTGCTAGCCCCAAGCCGTGTGTCCTTGGGCAAGGGATGTCTTCTCTCTGAGCCTTTTGTTTTCATTTAAAAATGGGATTATAGCATCTACCTTGCAAGGTTGTTGTGATGATCCGATAGAGTACATGTAAAGAGCCTTGCTCATCCCCTTACAAATAGTAGTTGCTTAATAAATGGTGGCTATCATTAGCTGATACCCAAACCCAAGAACCTAAATTCTTAGTACTGCCCTTTTCTGTAATTCATACTCACTAAGCCCCCTTTCCTGTGAAGCCTTCTTGTGCCTTTCAGAGGGAATCTCACCTTTATCCTTGGCTCATAGGATTTTTCTTTTGTCATGTTTGGGGCAGTCATTTCCTTCTGCCTTGGATCCTGAGTATTTGCTACCTCTCTAGCTCCTCCCCTGGGTTGCATAGCTTGAGGCCCCACAGGGGTCTCCTGCTTTTGGGGTCTCTTAGTGTAGTAGTCTTCGAACTCCTAAGACGATTAAAAATCACCAGGGAGGGGCACCTGGGTGGCTGAGTTGTTAAGCATCTGCCTTCGCCTCAGGTCATGATCCCAGGGTCCTGGGATCGAGCCCTACATTGGGCTCCCTGCTCAGTGGGAAGCCTGCTTCTCCCTCTCCAATTCCCTCTGCTTGTGTTCCCTCTTGCTGTGTCTCTCTCTGTCAGATAAATAAATAAAATCTTTAAAAAAAGAATCACCAGGGAGGCTTATCAAAAATGCAAATGACTCAGTCCTCTCTCCAAAGGTTCAGATTCAACAAGGTTGGTCCATGAATGTAGATTTTTAACCCTCCATCTGCCTGATTCTAATGTAGGTGGATTATAGCGCTCTGGCCATTACAGTGTATCTACCTATTCTAGTGGCTTGCATGTAGTAGGTGCTGCAGAAATCTTCATTAAGTGACTTATAACAAGATGCACCATATTGATGGTTTATTGCTACATAACAAGACACCTCTAAACAGCAATTTGTAATTTCTCATTAATTCCGTGGGCTGGTGGTCTCGATGGTTCTGCTGGGCTCATCTGGGTGCCTCCTGTGGTTGCATTCAGCTGGAGAGCTGGAGGGTCAGCTGGGGCTCAGCCAGCTGGGCCAGCTGGACTTCTCTCTACAGGGTGTATTACATCTTCAAAGAGGCTAAACCAAACTGGCACATGGTGGCAGTAGCATGCAGGAGGCTTGGCGGGCTCTATTCAAACATCTGTCAAGTCTCTGCCTGTGTTACACTTGCTGACATCTCATTGGCTAAAGCAAGTCACATGGCCAGCATCCAAGGGGAGGCCACGTAAGTGTGGCTAATGGGAGGCATGACTGATTGATGGGTAGGGCCGCAAGATAAAACACAGGACAACACTTAGTGAATTTCAGATAAGTAAAGAATAATTTTTTTGTGTGTGTGTGTTAATATGTTCTATGCAATACTGGGGGTGTATTTACGCTGAAAAAAGTATTTTTTTATTTATCTAAAATTCAAACTTAACTGGTCATCCAATATTTTTGTTCGCTGTATCTAGCATCACTATATCAGAAACCATTAATGTAATAATCTACAACCTCGCTGTTGTGTTTTCATAGTTTTTACTATGGAGTTGCCGCTTTGGGTTTCTCTGCCTCGGACTGTTTCAAAAGTGGATGCTTCCTTCTTTGCTGCTCCCAAGTACTAAGAGCTACATGGAGTATTCTGAGTTCTCCTACCCCATGTTTTCTAGATTTTTCGAGGAGCAATCTCTTCTTCACTCTTTTCTTCTCATGTGGTATCTCAATTCTTGAGTACCTTCTCTACAGATCAGAGTTGCTTCTGGAGTCAAGCATTTTCTCCATTTTTCCTAAAGGACTCCCACCCCACGCCCCCCCACCCCCCACCAGACTTTGTTCTAGACACGGTCTCTTCATCTTTATATCACGGGTTCCCTCAGCAGTCTGGAGAAGCCTGCGAGCCCCTTTTCAGTGTCATGTTTTTAAATGCATCAAATAAAACACAAAGGAGCATCAAAGGGTTATACTGAAATTTAGTTTATCAAAATATTGATAAAACAAAAGCAACAAGAGTTGTGATATAGTATTGTATGTACTTCTTTATTAACACAAGGAATCACAGGATCTAGAGGCAGCTTTCCTTTGAAGTAGTTGGTGAGGATAAATCAGTTTTCAATGACATTGAAATTCAGTTGTCAAAACATTGATAAGACAAAAGCAACAAGAATCATGATATAATCACGTATGTACTTCTTTGTTAGCACATGAAAGAATAGGATCTAGAGGCAGGTCTCCTTTGAAGTAGTAGATGAGGATAAACAATACTTCAAGATCCCTGCGACAACTGTAATATGATACAGAAAAATTGTGATTCTCTTGGTCACAGAATCAAAGGTACTGAAAGAAATGCCAAAGAGCAGCGGTTGGAGAAATTAAAGATTTTTTTTTTCTTTTTTGGAGCCATTCGACCTCATTGACCCCTTAGTTCTATCCCTGGCTCCCCAAGAGGCCTCAGTTAAGACTGTGCATCTGGAACAACAAGCATCGAGCCTCTTCTTGTCCTCTTCTGGCACAAGCAGCTCATTTCACTTTGGAACTACAACTGATTAGCCACAGTTAAAAGTGTTGTGAAGCAATTATAAGTTAAGTTAAATATTAAGATCTTTCATGGAGGACATTAGGAGAAGGAAAGGAAAAGTGAATTGAGGGAAATTGGAGGGGGAAACGAACCATGAGAGACTGGATTCTGAGAGCCAAACAGGATTTTGGAAGGGAGCGGGGTGGGGAGGTGGGTAAGCCTGGTGGTGAGTATTAAGGAGGGCACATATTGCATGGATCACTGGGTGTAGTGCATAAACAATGAATCTTGGAACACTGAAAAAATAAAATTAAATTTAAAACAATAAAACAGTGAACCAATTTCAAGGCAAAAAAAATTAAGATTCTTTCTTTCTTTCTCTCCTCCTTTCTTTCTTTCTCTCCTTCTTTCTTTCTTTCTTTATTTATTTTTCTTTCTTTTTAAACCAATGGCACTTTACAGATGTTATCCAAAAGATGGAGTTGAATCCTTGCTGGGAGACTGGGGTTTTCAAGATGAAGCCCTCAAAATTAATTCAAACAATGAGCTGTGATTTTATTTTATTTTATTTTTTTAAGATTTTATTTATTTATTAGTTAGAGAGAGAGAGAGCGAGCACAGGCAGACAGAGAGGCAGGTAGAGGCAGAGGGAGAAGCAGGCTCCCTGCCAAGCAAGGAACCCGATGTGGGACTCGATCCCAGGATGCTGGGATCATGACCTGAGCCGAAGGCAGCTGCTTAACCAAATGAGCCACCCAGGCGTCCCATGACCTGTGATTTTAGCTTGTAATTACTGTTTAAACTAAATTGTTCTTTTGCCTGATGTGGTTATTGCTTATCACATAGTTATTTACCCAACATCATTTCCTCAGTAAGTGCTTCCCTTTCTCTGTTGCAGATGATGTCACTGATCGAATGTCCTTCCTGAAGGCCTGATTGATTTGGTCTCTTCTAGCCTTATCTATTCAGATGCTGGGTTTCCCTTGGCTTCCGGACACTACCCTTTCCTGCTTTCACTCCTATCTCACTAGTTTTGTCATTCTCCTCTGCTGAGCTGGTATCCTTTGGTTTCAAAATAATGGAGTATCCCTGGGCTCAGCCCAGGGTCCTGTTCTGGTGTGTACTTTTTTTTTTTTTTTTTTTTTTTGCCTGATCTCATCTAGCCTAAGCCCGTATAAACTGTGTATTTGGTGATAATGGTGAGATTATTATCTCTGGACTGACCTTGCTGTGTTCCAGATTCTCACATCCATTATTTCTTCCTCTCATCCAGGTCAGCACTTCAGGGACATTCCAAGTGTAACGCTGGCAGTTTTCACACGTTGATTCTCCAGATCTGTCTTCTTTATAGACCTCCCCATCTCAGGGAATGTCATCAGAATCCACCCGGCAGCTCCAGCCAATCAACTAGAAGTCCTTCTGTTTTTTTTATTTCCCTTATCCCCATGGAAGGGCAAATTCTGTTGGCTAACCCTCCCAACCAGATCTGAGCCCCACTCAGCCATCTTCACAGCCGCCATCTGTGTGGAGGCCCCATTATTGCTCATCTCACCCCCTACTGGGTGGACCTTGTGATAGCATTCCTAACCAATTCCCCTCCCTCTCCTCTTACTGTCATTACCTACTCATTATATAATAGCAGAGTGATCTTCTACATTAAATCATGCCATCCCTATGCTCAAACCCCTCCCTATCTCTTCCCATTGCTCTTAGAATTCCCATCCCTCAGGTGGCCTGTACAATTCTACATCGCTGATTCCTGCAGACCTCGGGAGCCACAGCACCTGCCACTCACCTGGTTTAAGAACCACTTTGGGGGGACGCCTGGGTTGCTCAGTTGGTTAAGTGGCTGCCTTCGGCTCAGGTCATGATCCCAGCGTCCTGGGATCGAGTCCCACATCGGGCTCCTTGCTCGGCAGGGAGCCTGCTTCTCCCTCTGCCTCTGCCTGCCTCTCTGTCTGTGCTCTCTCTCTCTCTCTCTCTCTCTCTAACTAATAAATAAAATCTTTAAAAAAATTAAAAAAAAAAAAAAGAACCACTTTGGGACCAGTAATAAGCACACTAACACATCGGATACCAGCCAGGCTGCTAAGGGCAATCAGGTGGTCTTTGACTATATAGAGAAGGTTCTTTTTTTCATTTTTATGTCTAGGACACTATGCTGGTTGAATTTTTTTCTCATACACTGTGATTAGATAAAAAGATAGAACTGCTGAGTTTCTAGATTTTTCTCTTCCACTTTGATTATCTCTCTCAGTTGACCCTTTAGTTCCATTGAATAAACCGCACAGGGCAAAGCTCTGTGGCCCCTGGACATTCTTACCAACCTTCTGGCTGGTCCCTGAAAACCACCAAGTCTGCAGTAGATGGATTCAGAGGTTTACTGAGATCCTGGTCATGAAGCTGCCCTTGTAGGACAATTGGATCCAGTCTTGTAACTGGCCCCAGATTGAGACCAGGTCCAGAGCAGGATGGGGGGAAGGTTTGCATAGGAGAGAAAGGTGAAATGTGAAGAAGCATGGAGGGAGCCCAGCACTGGGGGCACAGCAGGAGTGGGGAACAGGACAACCTGGCTGGAATCTAGGGCACCTTCCTTGCTGTTGTCACCACATGTCAAGGGAATAAGTCCTTCCACCTGTTGGGAAGTGTACAATCGACAAAGAGACTCCAGAGAGGGACGATGAATCATACCTGTACATGGGAGCAAGAAACTCTTATAGATCCTATTGCTGAAAAAGGCTTTTGAGATTCATCTTTGTAGACAAATCAGGCTCATCGTGCTGCACTGGGGAAAACACCAAGACTGTAGGAGGGAAGTGGTCAAATTCACAGAGCTATGGAGTAACAGTTTAGGCTCTGGTTTCAGGGTAATTAAAGAATAGTTCTAACATTCTTGTCCTAAAGCGAGAATCACTGAGGCAGTGGGGACGGACTGGGTTGTTAACTGTACACTAGAAATGGTTAGGATGTTTGGCCTTGGCATGAATCCTAGGCACACGGTGACTCCTGGACCATGCTCAGATCTTATTCAAATCCCCTCAGATCAGCCCAGACTCCCCAGCTACCCCCACCTGAGTGGCAGTTGCATCTGATTGTTGCTTCCTTATCATTTCTCCTTGGCTTCTTCACCATCACCTTGAGCTATATGTCGTGGTCTGACACCCAGAATCCATCCCAACCCCTTCTAGAGTACCTTCTTTCACTATCAAGGCTGGAAAGCTAGCTATTATAGTTCTCAGACTCCATTGCAACTGCGGTTCTAGAGGAAATTCCGATTCCATCAGTTATATGTCGGCAAATGAGATGGGGAAGGTGGAGGCCCTCTTCCTGCTGCAGGTGCTGGGGTGTCGGATTCTTCTGCAGCAGGTCCCCATCTCTGCTCACTGCATTCCGGGATGTGGAAAACCAGTTGCTTCTGCAGTAGCAGCAAGAGGAGATTCTTGATTGTTGTATCACAAGGACAGTGACCCACTCTTGAAATCAGTTGTCCTGCGGTGGCCTTCCTGATTGTGGCAGAGACAGCTCCCCTGGTGAGCAAGTTCTCAGATGCATTCTTGGAGGCTGAGCGTGGAGCATGTTCCTCCAGTCCTTTCAGTGATTTTGTAAGTACTTGTGGTGGATTGTTTGCCAAAATGGCTAGGATATTCTTACATCGCCCTATATCCATGCTTCTCTGCAGTGAGATTTTACAGCCCATTCCAGCAAGACATGGGTCAGTTTCCCCACTCCTAGAATTTGTAATTTGCTTTCACCAACAGAATGAGGCAAAGTGACATTGTATCCACTCTGAGCCTACCCCTTAGGAGACCTCGTGTGCATTTCCTCCCAGCAGCCAGGTGAAAAGCTCAAGCCAGACTGCTCAGTGATGAGAAATATGTGGTCCAGTGGTCCTCATCATGTTCAACCAACAGCTGATCAGAGGTCACATGCAGAGCTGTTGGCTAATTTGCAAATGACAACAGACAAGAGTGAGTCCAGCCAAGATCTGAAGAACCACCCAGCTACACTCAACCCCAAATTGTCAGAGAATTGTGAGCTAAAGAAAGGGCTCTTGTCATAAACCACAGAGTTTAGAATGGCTTGTCACCCAGCAAGAGACACCACAGAGAACATCTGATTCCAGAATTCAATGCATTACTGCTTAAAACACCTGGAGTGGTTTTTGTTGTCTGCCCTTGAGCCTTGACCGATACACATTTACATCCGACATTTCCAAAACTGAGCTCATCTGTGTTCCCTGGCGAGTTCCCTTGTTCTCTCCCGGGTTTCTGTGTAGCCATTTACAGCTCTTCTCCTGTGCCATTGTATCCAATCCATCCCTGAGATTGTTGTTTCTACTTTCCAAATACCTGTTGCTCTGTCCACTGTCCACATCACTTTCACTTTCATCTCCTGCTTGGACAACAAATGTCTCCCCACTGGGTTTCCTGCTTCTACTCTTGCCCTCTTCCCATTGTTTTTCTTTACCAAGCAGGTGGGCTGCTATTTTAAAAATGCACATCCGATGGAAGTGTTGAATCACTAGATCGTACATCTGAAACTAATATAACACTTTATGTTTACTATAGTGGAATTTAAAAAAAGACCAAAAAAAAAAGTCCCAAAATGCACATCTCATAGTGGTGTATACCGCCCCCGCCCCACACACCCGGGATGTGCTTCATCAGTCTCATAATGAACACTCTTTCTCTCTCTACACTATAGACCCCCTCCTTTGGCTTCTAGAGCTACCTTTTCACCTTTCCATCGTAAGACCTTTGCACATGTTGTTTCTTATGTCTCAGACACTTTGCTTGTTTATCTGGTTATTTCCTGCCCAACATTCAGAGCCCAGTGAGAATGCCACCTGATCCTCAAAGTGCACAATGATCCTTCCCCACTGTGTACACACACACACACACACACACACACACAACGTCAAGTCTGCCCATTACATGTTCCAACAAAACCTGGCATAATTGTAAGTACACAGGGTTTCGTATTTACTTATATACCATCTTTTTCCACTGCTAGTTTCTTTGAGGGAAGGGACCTTGGTGACTATTTATTTTCAATGGCTAGAAGGTACATTTTGTACAAAAGATGCTCAGGAAATTTGTTAAGCAAAGGAATGAAGTATACGCCTGTCCCTCAGGTTGACTTCTCTTTAGCAGAATAACCCCTTGGGTGTACTGTCACTTGGATGCCTGTCAATATGCAGACCCCTGTGCTTTGTCTCCAGGTGTCTTTTTTTAAAATTTGAATTTTTATTTTCTTGTGGTAAGAACACTTAACGTTAAGGTTTACCCTCTTAACAGATTTTTTAAAAGCATAAGTATTAGTGGGTGTTTTGGGGACTAACTCAGGGTTATTTCAATGATTGTTGTGCATGCTATAATGACAGATTTTAAGAGTACAGTGCATTGTTATTAACTGCAGGCACAATGTTGTACAGCAGGTTCTAGAATTTATTCACCTAGCATAACTGAACCTATATGCCCTTTGACAATTACCTTCTCCCTCCCTGCCCTGGCAACCACGTCCTACTCTTTGCCTTTGTGAGTTTCACTATTTCACACACCTCACATAGGTGGAGGCTTGTCATATTTATGTCTCCATGACTGGCTTATTCCACTTAGCATGATGTCCTCAAGGTTCACACCTATTGGCACATATGGCAATATTTCCTTCTTTCTTTTTTTTTTTTTTGAAGGGCTAAATAATATTCTGTTATGTTATATATAAAAGATCTCATAACACATATTATATGTAGACTATTTTAATGTACCACATTTTCTTTATCCCTTCATCCCTTATATTCTGATTCAGCCAGCCTGGCCTCAGATCTGGGCATCTGCAATTTTAGCGGCGTTCCCATGGGAAATCGCCATGGACCTCACTTGTGGGAAAGGTCTGGATGGAGTAAGTGCTTGTGATGCACCTGTTACGATTCTTGGTGTGTAGATGTGTAAGTCGTGGAGCAGCCTCCACGTATCTTATTTTAACTGGGGAGTCAAGCCTTTCCTGCATAAAGTATTTAAGTGGATGGCATATGACGAAATTTCCTAAGAAGAGCTTTCTTTTATGGATCAGAGATACATGGGGGTGGGAAAACGCAAAGCTCTTAAGATGTTAATTTCTCACTTGAGACTTGGGAGGAAATCTGGCTACTGGAAAGCACGCTGGCTTGGACTCTTCGTGGTCTGGAATTCTATCTCTTCTTGAGCTAACTGTATAACCTTGAACAAGTTATCTTACGTTTTCTGAGCCTCAGTGTCTTCATTCTTAAAATGGAGGTGATGGTAAGAATATAATCCGTATCTTACAGTGTCGTGTGGATGCTAGAAATATTATAGGCAATGTGCTAAGCCCAGTGCTTGGGCTTCCGCTGAGTACGCCAATGGTAAATTGTATTGTTAATCCCAGTGGTCAAGCAGGACATAGCCATTGTTCTTCTTAATTGTAATTTCAGGCTACAATCAGAGAAGGGTTCATAGACCTGGAAAGGCGTGTTGGATTTGAATGCTCGCACTGCCATTTCTTAGCTGTTTGGGGCTTTCAGCACTTGCTTTCTGAATCCCAGTTTGTTCACCTTTATTGAGGGTAAGACTGTCTATCATATGTTCTTATAATCTGAGTTAAATTATAATAAAGTTTAGATAAAGAACCAAGCATGCATGGTACCTTGAACATGTTAGGTGATCAGTAAATGCTCAGCAGCTTTCAGCATTGGGGTTAAGGATAGAGTACTCTTATGTATGAGAAAGTACCCACCCACTGTTTAAGAAAGAGCTTAGAAATTATAGGGAATAAAGGAAACTAATATCGACCAAAGACCATGTCTTTGAGAAATTGATGAGAATCTGGGAACTCTACAAGTTAAAATACAAGATTCTTTTATTACAAGAGATACTAAATATTTTTGTTACTAAAACCTACTTGAAAAAAATTGAAAGGGGTATTTTATATAATGTGTGTCTTATGTAACTGATGAATTCCGAGTAGGGTCAGTTTTAGGTATGGCTGTAGCAAAGGATCATCAGGACACGGTCATGCTGTTCACATCTCACGGAGCTCCTTCTCACTGTTGGCTCAATTGCCAGGCTCCCCACCAGCAGTGGAAAAAGACTCCCAGGAGCTCCTAGTTTTCATTCTGTTCTGTCCTCAATCCCGGCAGGAGGAACATTCGTTTTCCCTAAACTCTTCAGCATGAGTCCTTGAGTTAATGATGACTAGGTTGACCTGGGTCATTTGTCCACCTATAAACCCCTTACTGTGAGCAGAAAGATACCATACCATGATTGGCACAGGACTGGGCCGTGTGCCTGCCCTTGAATCTGGTGTGGCTGATGCTAGCCATAACTCAGATCCCAAGAACTAAGAGTTAGGGGATGGTGGGTCTTCCTCCAAAATGTGAGTGTTCTACTCAGAAGGGGCAATGGAACCCAGATACAGAAAAACAACAGATCCCACTATATTCATTTCCCTTCTTACGCCGTTTGCATTTACCCCTGTCTATTACCCTCTCTCAACACTCTAGGAAGAAAAGACTGTGCTTCTTTCCCACAGTGAGATTTGGGAGCCAGAACTACATCTTTAATTTGAAACAAGTCTTTGGTGGGAGACCAGTCTGAGATCTGGAGCAGTCCCAGCAACAATGGTGGGGGGGATGGGACGCAGGATTAGTCCCCTGGGGTCGTCAGAAGGGGAAAAGGACCCATGGGAAGTCAGGCTAAGAGAAATGTACCAACCGCAACAGGAACGGTTCCTGACTGCTGGCTATGCCACCCTGTTTCTCCCCTCCAGTTCCTGTTCTTACTATGAAATGCACCTTATGGGTCGGGGCAGCCTGTCCTGGCTGGAGTCTCTCCTCTTTGCTGACACCATGGTGCCCCAGGGATCACCTGCTGGAGGACAGCAATCCTTCTGGTGAAGCAGGGCTCTATCTGTTGGGTGGTATATTAAGCTATGCCCCATGGGGGCCAGAGCTACTAAACTAGACTCCATCCCCAGGAACTGAGCAAACTGCATTGCCCAGCCTCTACATCCAAGGCAGGACAGCAGCAGCCTTCTTGCAGCAAGAGTGGGTTCCCTGGGTGTGCCTGGGTGGCTCAGTGGGTTAAAGCCTCTGCCTTCAGCTCGGGTCATGATCCTAGGGTCCTGGGATTAAGCCCCATGTCAGGCTTTCTGCTCAGCGGGGAGCCTGCTTCCTCCTCTCTCTGCCTGCCTCTCTGCCTACTTGTCATCTCTGTCTGTCAAATAAATAAATAAATAAAATCTTAAAAAAAAAAAAAAGAGTTGGTTCCCCGAAATCAGCATTTTCCTCCTAGAAAACAGCATCACTAAAGGGACTCTCCCTATCCTCCCATCCTCTGAGGACCCCAGAGATCACTCACAGCCCTTTCCAGGTGCTGTGTTTGCTCCTATCTCTGTTCTCATCCATTTTTCTTCTTGTCATGGGAAAAGACTTAACAAAACACTCACATTAATAATTCTGATTCCCTGTAAATGGTCGAATCCCCAGAAGAGCCCCTTGACCTCTCTGATCACAATGCCCCCTCCACCTCCCCCTCTCCCTGGAACCCAGCAACATGTCTTTACATTCATGTGAGTCCAGAACCTGGTAATAACTTGTAACTCCATACATCCTGGCTTCCCGATTATTAATCATTCCCTACTGAGAACATTAAAGTGGTTTCCGACTTGGGACTTTCATTTTGAAAACATTGCCGACACTTCTTTCATGAAGCAATTTCATCCGCTTATCAAGGACCCAACCCAGAGGTCATTTGTATGTACAACTACAATTAACTGGGAATTGGGATGACTGTTGTCTCGCGTAAAAGCTTATTGTTCTATTTTAAGTTCTGAGGGCAGCTTTAAACCATGTATCTCAGCGGTTCTCAACTGGGAGCGAATTGCCCCCCCTCCCACCCCAGGGGACATTTGGCAATGTGCAGAGACATTTTCAGTTGTCGCAGATTTTGGTGACGGTGGTGACCTATGGTGTGTAGAGATCAGGGATGGAACTCAACAATCTCTGGGGCCCATAGCAGTCCCCTGCCACAAAGAATTACTCAGCCCTGAGTATCACTAGTGCCAAGGGTGAAAAATGCCGATGTACACCAAGGATAGTTATGGTTTACTCATTAATTCATTGATTCATTTATTCGTTTAGCCCTTAACTATAGAATATCCACTCTGTGTCAGACACCATTCTATATATCAAGGATTTAACTGTGACCCAAACAGGGTACTTGTTTCCATGGAGATATTCTTCTAGTGAGAGACTCTCACAATAAGCGCATTAAAAAAATAAGATGACTTAGAAGGTTATATATGTCACCAAAAAAAAAAAAAAAACAACCCACCAAAAAAACAAAAAAATAAAAAACAACAGAGGAGTGAATTGGAGACAGGACTGGGGCCCTATTAGATATGGAGATTATGGAAGGTCTCCTTGAGGAGTCAGCATTTGACCCAAGACCTGGAATGGGAAAGGAAACCAGCATATGAAAATTGTGATGAAGCACTGCAGAGAGAATGACAAGTGCAAAGGTCCTGGGGCAAGAAAAGTGAGGCTAAGACTACTATGCCTGGAAGAGGGTGAGTAGAAGAGAGAGTAGAGAGATAAGAGGAAAAGTGGGTCTCCACAGATGGTGCAGAGCTAGGGTCCATAAACTTGAAGTTAGAGGTTCCAGATGGTAAATATTTCCAGCTTTGTGGGCCAGTCTCTGAAGCAACTACTCAATTTTCCCATTGTAGTGCAGAAGCGGCCACAGCAATTTGCAAACCTGAGAATGAGCGAACGTGGAAATGAGTGAACATGGCTTCCTCCTAATAAAACTTTATTTACAAAATCACGCAGTGGGCTAGGGTTTAATGATTGCTGTTGTAAGATCTCTTAGAATCTAGGAAGGAGTTTGAATTTTAGGTACCCAGCGATGATTTCAAGCAGGGGGATAATGATGACTTTTAAGTGTGGCTCACAAGGGGGTGCCTGGGTGGCTCAGTCATTAAGTGTCTGCCTTCAGCTCAGATCATGGTCCCAGTGTCCTGGGATCTAGCCCTGCATGAGGCTCCCTGCTCAGTGGAGAGTCTGCTTCTCCCTCTCCCACTCCCCCTACTTGTGTTCTTTCCCTTACTGTGTCTCTCTCTGTCAAATAAATAAAATCTTTAAGAAAAGAAAAAAAAAAGTGTGGTTCACAAGAATAACCACACCACTGGCCTTGTGACCTTAGGCATACATAACACATCACCTCTAAGTGCCAGAATGCCTTCATTTGTAAACCAAAATGGGCCAGTCCCCACTAGATTATTGTGTGGACAGGACCAATGGACAGAATGAAAGAAGCGTCATTTGCAAATGCAAGGATGGTGGCTGTTCGAAGCGTTTCCATCTGTGGAGGCCCTCAAGCCCTCTCACGCAGCTTTGCAGCCTTCTAGTATGAGAGATGGCTCTGTTTCCGAGCTGGAGGAGCTTCCTGAAACTCCAGGAGGCAAAATTACTCATTTGCGATCGCATAAGGCATAAACAGTTGTGTTTGGGCTCCCGCCCGCCTGTCTGCATGTTTTTCAGCTCAAATATAGACTTAGTGCTCACTGCCTCGTGGGTGATGCTTCTCCCCTAGTATGCTGATGAACTTTCTTTTCTCTGCAAAGGAGTCACCTCTCATGGAAAAAGTCACTTCCTCTACCTTGCTTCTCCTTGGCCAAGGGACCCTGTAGTCTCGCACCTCTGTGACCAGGGGAGCTCAAAGTGAGTTAACAGAGTGGGGACCTGAGGGGCAGGAGCTGGGTCCTGTAAGCTGGACAGGTCTGTGGTGAAGGAGCAGGCAGCCTCTTAGGAAATGGTAGGAGAAGTCCTGCCCACCTGGGAGACAGGGTCTGCACTCCCTGTTTCTTAGAACAGGACCCAAAGTCCTCATAGTGGTCTTCTTGCCACCCTCTGAAATGCCAAGCACATTCTCTCCTCTGGGCTTCTGGACTAATTGTTCCCTCTGTCTGGCTTGCCTCTCTTCCAGCTTTTCCTTTGTTTGTTTGGTCACTCTGCCTAAATATTTGCATCAACATCTCACCCTCAAAGTGACCTTCCTGGACTAACTCATTTAAAACTGCACCCCAGCCCACCCATCACTTTCCATCCCTCTATTCTCCTTCCTTCCTTCCTTTCTCTCTCTCTTTCTCTTCCTTCCTTCCTTCCTTTTCCTTTCTTTCTTTCTTTTTTTAAATAACACATCATATATTCTTACCTGGTATTATGTTACAGGCTTATGAGTTTGCTCAGTTTCTGTGTGCCCCATTCAAATGGAAGCTCCCCTAAGGCAGGGATTTATTACATCTCTGGCCCGTATCCCTGTCTCCTACCTGGTGTACTACACATAGTAGGAATTAAACATTTATGTTGAATAAACCAAAGACCTTCAGTTAGTGTGGGACAGATGCCAGCCACTGCCAAGCAGGTGATCCCTAGTGGGTTAGTCTGGTAACAGCTGAGTTCTCCGGCAGGTGGCAGGAAGCCAGCAGTGTAAGATCTGGACACATACAATAAGCAGATTGTATTAGAGTCACCTAGCTGCTAAAACAAATCAACTCCCACATTTCTGTGATTTAAGACAATCTTTGTCTTTTACTCATACAATAGTCCGTTGTGAATTTTCCTGTTAGGAGGCTTTCCTCCAGATGGTGATTCAGGAACCCAGACCTTTTCAGTTTTGTGGTGCTGCCATCCCTAAGTGCTATGATATCCTCATGCATCTAGCTGGAGGTGAGAGGGAAGAGGGAGAAAAGGCAGAGCCCCTTCTCCCCCACCTTGGCTTGGAGGAGGCATACCACTTCTGCTCCTTCCATTGGTGAGAACTGATCACATGTTCTCACCAGGCTGCAAGGGAGGCTGGGACCTGTTTCTAAGTGGGCACCTGTTTCCCCACCATTGCTGTCTAAGAGCCCCTGGACTCCATGCCCCAAACGTTGCATTTTACTCTCTGTCAGATGGACCTGTCATGTCCCCTTCTCTCTCTTACATTGCCAGCCTTGCCTACCGCTCCTTCCCACAAATAGCTGTGGACATGTTCGTGCTCTCCAGCCTGCAAACACTTTTTCCTGAATCGGGAAACCCTTTCAAGCTACTGACACAGCCCCCTCCTTCCCTTTACAGCTGCCGAACTTCTTGGAAGAATTCTCTATTGACTTCACATTTCTCACAAATTACATATTGCTTAGTTTACTGGAACTCCTCCAACTCAAAGTGACCAATGACCTTATTGCTAAATTTGGTATTCCCTTTTCAGCCTTCATTCTATATGTCTTCTCTGCAAAATTTGACACTGCGGAGCACACCTTCTTACTGAAGCTTGTGCCCTTCTGAGCTTCCACTCTCTCAGGTCTCGTCTTAGCTCCCCAGTTGCCCTTAGTCACCATCCTGTCTTCATCGTCATGCTGGGGTCTTTGACTTTGGTCTTGAGTCCACCTCTCTCCTTCTTCACCATCTCCTGGGGCTGAAAATATCTTGCATGGCTGAAGTCTTCTGTGTTCTTCTCGTCGGGCTGTGGTAACAAACTGAGTGACTTCAAATTACAGAAATTTATTGTCTCACAGTCTTGGGGCCAGAAATCCAAAGTCAAGGTGTCAGGAGAGTTGGTTCCTTATGGAGGCTCCAAGGGAGAATATGTTCCTTGCCTCTCTCTAGCCTCGAGTGGCTCTGGCATCCTTGGCAATCACTCTAATTTCTCATTTCCGCTGTCTTCTCTCTGGGTTTCAAATCTCCCTCTCCCTTTTCTTATTTGGAAAACAGTCATTGGATTTAGGGCTCTTAGTTCAGGATGATTTCATTTTATGATTGTTAAATTAATTATATCCACAAAGAAATTCACACTCACAGCTACAGAGGGTTAGAACTTGGACATATCTTTTCGTGGGACACTATTTAAACCCAATGATACTTCCCAAATTTGTACTCTGTCACTAGCTTCTCGCCTGGGCTCGAGATCCACATTTCTATCTCCAACCACAGGGTACAGAAGAACTTCACATGTACAAGTCCAAACTGGCATTTACAATTTTAATTCCCTCAACTCTAATCATTCTGGATTTACTCTTGTGGTGGATGGCTCACCATCTGTCCACTCTTACAAGCTGGAAGCATGAGACTCATCCTGGATTCCTTCCCCTCTTACCTCCCACCTCCAATCAGGCACCGATTTCTGTTGCTCCGACTGGGAAATATCCCCCAAGCCTCTCCATTTCCAGCATATCCATCTTGGAGCAGCTCTCAATAGTTTTCACCAGTGGTTTGCCCACGGCTCCTTAAACCTCTCTCTTGACTCCTTCCCTCAGTTTACCATGGCTACAGCTGCCGGAGCTTTCTACCAAAACAGCATGAAGCTGATCATGTTAGAGGTCCATATGACTTGATCCAAAGCTTTGAGTCTTCCAAAAATTCAGAATCTTTTGGGTTTAAGAAAAACAAGATACAGCATATTATATAGGTCTAGCATATTACATAGGTCTAGCCGTGTATGCCATCACCACACACACAAAGTGAAATGTATGAATAGTCACATGAAGAGGGAAAAATGAAGACCAGGCAGTGTTTGCTGCCACAATTGTTTTCGGCCAAACTCATGAAAGCCTTCAGTTGTCAGCTTCAATAATGTTAAAATTGGGACGCCTGGGTGGCTCAGTTGGTTAAGCGGCTGCCTTCGGCTCAGGTCATGATCCCAGCATCCTGGGATCGAGTCCCACATCGGGCTCCTTGCTTGGCAGGGAGCCTGCTTCCCCCTCTGCCTCTGCCTGCCTCTCTATCTGCCTGTGCTCTCTCTCTCTCTCTAACAAATAAATAAATAAAATCTTTAAAAAAAGAATGTTAAAATTATGGACAAGGATTGGGGACTTATACCCTTTTTCTTGAAGCCCCAGTTGTCTTCTGATGGTCTTAGCAGGACTTGAAAATTGATGACTTACAACTGGCTTGTGGCCTATAGACATGTTGTGTTTGGTCATCACAATATTTGATAACATCTCAAACTAAAAGCCTTTAGGAGGAACATGCACCCAACAGCTCATGAAGTTGGCCAGCTTTCTACCAGCACATAGATCTTAACAACCTATGGCTTCACATGCTCACATTTTCTTCCTTATCCCTGCAGGTATTTAACCTTGAGTAGCCTGGTCTCAAGGTCTGCAAACCCGAGTCCCAGGTTTCTTCTCCACCATCATTCTTCTTCTTTCTTCACCATCATTCTTCTCCAACATCATTCTCCACCACCATTCCTTCTCCCATGTCTCCCGCAGCCTTCTTCTCATCCTGGGCGTACCATATTATGCAGGTAAGTGAAACTTCTTAGATTATAAAATTAAACTTCATGCCTTGGGTATGCTCTTGCCTCTGCCTGAAATACCCTTTCACCACCGTATTTCTGAGATTCAAAATTTATTCGTTCAACAAAAATCTATGGAACATCTACTCGCCAATGCCTGGGAGGTTTCCAAGGAAATAGGAGAGAGTCAGACAGATAAATCCCTACCTTCGTAGAGTCTCCATGATCTACCAAACATAACCTTCCAATTAATCTTACTATTACTGTATAATTAAATGCATTATCGATGCCACTTTAC